>JAYKAV010002782.1:422884-519234 GCA_035582835.1 Phoebastria nigripes
GACGTGTAGATGAGGCACTTAGGGACATGGTTTAGTGGGCATGGTGGTGTTGGGTTGATGGTTGGACTTGATGATCTTAGAGGTCTTTTCCAACCTTAATGATTCTATGATTCTATATTCTGTTGAGTAAAATGGACTCCATTTTCCAAATCTTAAACACTGAAATTGCTTAAAGCATGACTAGGAAAAAGCAGCTCTACAACCTCATATAATTTTGTGGATTTTGGTTATATTTCTGTCTGGAGGACAATGACACATACACATCTTGTGAAAGGCATAATGATAACAATAGAAATACTCTAAGTGTGCCTTTCTGAAAAATCCATTGCAGATTTGAAACAAAGGTTTTACTTCCTAATTTTATCTGACAGTGTGTTTTCTTTGTGTACTAAATGCTCAGCTATACTTAAAACTATGTTTTCAATTATGTGATTAACTTTATGCATTTGTGTAGCCCCATTGAGCTTCTTAGGATTACTCAAGCAGAGAAAAGTTTGCAGAATTACAGCTCAGACTTGCCGATAAGGGTTTTTTCAGTGAAAAAACAGACTTTGTTTCACTGTTCATTCATTCATTGAGGAATATGTAGTTGCAAGTATTTTAGTTTTTTAATTACAGTACATTATAAAATACTAAAGATAATATTTCCCTGGAAACTGAGTGTTTATCTCCGTTCTGTAATTTTACAAGGATAGAAATGTCACTGTCTCTACTACAAGAATGGCCCTTCTGAATTGGTTTCCATGAAAGTAATCATTGAACATTACTCTGAATCATAATAAATTGAAGTAAATCATCCATTAGAATGAATAAGCCCCAAGTTTCTCAGAACATACCACAGAAATACACACTGATTTTACAATTTCTGCAGAAACAAAAAGAGTTTCACTTTCAGGAACTGCATTTGCCTTCTCATGGACAAAATGTACACTTCCATTGAAAAAAGCAATCTTGTGCGATCAGTTTAAATTCAATCATTTTTTTCTTTTAAAATTTGTGCCATTTTTTTAAAAACAGTTCTCCACAGAAGTAAGTCAAATAATGATCTGACAAGGGACTATATTGTTTACAGTATTTTCTAATTTAGTGATACAACACGAATATGCACAGCAAAGAAAAAGTGGTTATATCATAAATATGAGCAATAAGAGTAAGCTGAAACAAAAGGAAAATTCCAGACTACCTTCATTGCCTCAAACTAATTTGGGAGGCTAGGTAAATCTTTAGCTACATCATTTTCTCCAAATCCTGTTTCAAACTGAGGTCATATCCTATACTTTCTTCATGCAGCTAGGGCAATTTGATCCTGATATAGAAGCATCACAATTTCTCTGAGCTGAGCTCTGTCCCAGGATGCTAGCAAGAATGCTTTTGTGTCCCTATGTTTTCTTTTTGATCTGCTACTTGCAGTTTTATATATCCATGTTCTAATGTGAACTCCAACTGAATCAACTGTCCTGGTATTGTTAACATCTGGTAATGTTAAAATGCTTCACTACAGCTGGAAATCACACTTACACCCATAAAGGGAACATATATAAAAACTGGGAAGAACTTGTCTTGCAGTTAAAACTCTGGACTGAAACTCAGAAGATCTGTGTTCATTCCTGGCTCTGACAGACATCTTTTGAGTGATTTAATCGTTCTGTGACTGAGGTCCCCAAGTGTAATACTTCCTTTTACAGTTCTTATCTAGAAGGCAAAGTTCCTTAAGTCCAGGTTTTCTCCTTACTTTCTATATGTACAAAAAATTGTAGGCCAAATTCTTGTTTGATCTTTCTAGATACCTCTGTAAGAAAAAAACTATTTTTCTCCTCAGAAACAACATACAACAATCTTGTTCTCTTTACCTTCCACATGAACTGACATTGTGGGCAATGGATAAAATGTTTTCTTCTCTGAAATTAATGGTTAAGCTACTCTTGCCTTCAACAGAGAATACAATTTCACTGAACATGTTTGCAAAAGATCAATTAACTGGAATTTTTCTGTTTTGCTCTTCTCATCTTAGTCTGCCTGCAGTAGCTGCAGCACTATTATTTCTGCATCAGGAGAGTTTGGGCTTGCTCCTGCTTGCACTAAGCCAAGTCTCTCAAGTGGTCCAGTGGGAACAGGACAAATCCATTGTCAAATTCAAGCTACGAAATTAACGATGGATTGTTATTAAGAGCTACATGCAGACACACAAGCAGGAAAAAGCCAACTCCATTTTCAGACTGATTTAAAGAATTGTCAAGGCTACCCTAATGATTGACAATTCACTTTATCAATTAAAACAAAAGTCAGAATCATTATACCCGAGCATCATAATTAAGTGATGGTGATCTTCAGACGGAGACAATATCATCTTATCTGGATGCACCTCTAAAGTGATTAGGGCCTTATTGGGTCGTATAATCCAGACATTAGGCTCCTGTACTGGCACTCAGCCAAACATTTTATTTTCACAAAACCAGCCTGGGAATCGATCATCCAGTTTACAATTTTCAGATGTCAATCTATTCACATGAAGTACATTTTAGTGAATTCATAGAGAATGGTTCAGCTATACAACAGCCTTTACTTAGCATTTCTGAAGACCAATATATTCTAAACACCTTTGTAGAGGCTTTTAATTGGGAAAGAACATAGCACACTAGATGTCATACAGCTTTCTTACTTCAGCAGCTTCCAATATGTAGCTTTCTCTTAGCATTGTCAATGCACATGATATCAGAATCTGGTCGTTACATTTCAAAGAAATAGTTTTCCATAACAACAGAAAAATGAAGTCAATGTTCACTTCACAACTGGGTCTTGAATTCCAGTGTTTCATGATAGGCATAAAGTTCGTGATATCTCCAAGACTGACTTTCAAATTAGAGCCTGTAACTATTTCACTCATATGTAATTAAACAAGCCATATATGGGACTTGTTAGTGAATGCTGTTCTCAACAACATCCATTATAAGGAAAGCTAATTATTTTTAACACAACATGAATGTTAATGGATATCTGTGTAAATCCTACACACATTAGCAAAAGATTACAGGTAGATCTTAATGTACAGAGAAACAAATTCAATTGCAGAAAGGTGCCACACCAGTGTCTGACATTAAGACAAAGCACAACAGTCAGAGAGCCTGGACTGTCCCCGAGTCCTCTTTAGCCACACCAGTGTACTGTGATGGAAAATATCCTTAGAGATCTGCTGAAGGGCATGAAACTTCAAGTCTACAGAAAAAGCACCAGTACAGCTTATTTTCCACAGTTTCCTACTGATTGGAATCCCCATTAGAAAAGGTCAGGCTTAATTTGACACAGTCGCATTCAGGAAGCCTGTGGTCCATCATAGTTCAGGTAAGATAAAGAAAAATAAATGCTGTTTAACTCACCCAGTAGGAAATCATTCTATTATACTATGCATACAAAATATGTACTCAAGGGCATGTGGTTTTATTGCATAGCTACTGAAAGTTAAGAGCATGTAATAAATAAATGTTCCTAGGCCATGAAAGGAAGAAGATATTTGAAAAATAAGACAGGCATTTTTGAGCATATATGACAGAAAAAGTCTAGCAAAACTTAACAATAGGTATTACTACTGCAGCTGTCATATCAGGATTTCAAATTTTTTAATATCCATTTTAAGTAGTTCAGAGCTATTTTGTGAAATCCCTGTTACATAATTAGCTTTAAAAATGACTCAAGTCAGCATTTTGTCTATAAGGCACAAATGGAGGATGGAAGTTTAAAATAATGCTGCCTATTCTTTACACAATTGAAAAGCTGTGCCAATATTATCTTTGTTGCAGCAGCAGCTGCTTGCAAATGCCTTTAGAACTGATTTGCGTCTCTCTGTCATGTGCTAATGGAATCAGACACAGGGTTTAATAGTGTGTGTTCAATGTATACAGTTCCTGGGTGATCCTACCACAGCAGATAATTTCCTAGCAGCACACTGAGTGTGCAATTACAGCATCATCATATCTGCATGGATTTTTTTCTTCATCTAGAGCTACTTTTTTTTTGGCACCTATCTTCTCCTTTAGCCACTGCTGGTTTTACCTGCCTGGGTTTAGCTACATGGATTTGATACGTACATCCAGTTGTCGTCTTGCAGCTACGACAGAAAGAAAAGAAAAGGCCCAGAGAAACTGATTCCAAATAAAGGACTAAAAAGCAGTTCTAGTAAATATGTATCTTTCTGCAGTTTTAGGAATTTTGACAATTCCCTTATGGACAAAATGATTAAGATTAAGGAAAGACTGTTGCCAAACACCTATTGAATCGTCTCCATATTCTCTTGGGGATACGCCCAAGATTCCTGTTCTTGGGCAGCAACTTCAGTGTCACACCATGCATCTTGCCCTGGCATCAGTATTGCCAGGCAGTTCCACAGGCTGTAACTCTCACTGTTCCAAAATCTGTGACTGACATGGGCATAAGAAGCCCACGGCGTGGGCACGTGGAACTGTCTGACCTATGTTACAGCAGCAGAATGAAGGGAGGTGGGACCTAAGGGCTGTGCTAAGGAATAGCACACTGCACTTACAGTAACTTTCTGCATAAAGCAATCTAACAGTCCTTCTTGTTTTTCATATGTTTTGCCACTAATTAATTGATGTTGTTCCACTTAACGCCTTGCAAGTGGGAAACAATAAGGTAGATAAAATGACACTGAAAAAGGCCCGTAGGAACTGAGGTTTTAAATGTGTAGTAACTCTCACAGCATAGGTACGTCTATCTAGGATTTGACAGAAATTGGTTCAAATTATATTAAGTATATGTGCTTTATTCACAGACAGTTCTTTAAAAAACTCACCCATTTAAAAATAACATTTAAAAAATAAAATCTACTGTCCAAAGAAAGTTAAGACAAGTAGAAAAATTCTTGTCACTCCAGACTGGCAGAATGAGAGCAAAAGTGAAAACTGGGACAGGAGAATAAATCAGGTAGTCATTATTTTAAATAAATGCTGATCTGGTTAAAGAAACTGTTGAAGGTAAATTAGGAGTGAGATTGAATATCTCCTGTCTGTGTGGTCATCCCATTAGCACCAGCAGAAGTTTCATTCAGAAAGCGTTCCTGAATGGAGTCTTATTGTCATGGGAATAACGACAAAGAATTAATTGTATTTCTTCATACCACTGGTCCATCAAAATGTAGTATTTTGCTATCCACCATATTTAAATCACTATGCTCCACTAGACGGAAAATTATTCTCCTGATTCAAAGAGTGCGGCATTTTTCAAATGTGTATTTTCAGTTGCAACAACTGCAAAAAAATCACAGTATGGTAGCTGAAGTATAAAAGTACCAGCAGTTCTCTGGAAAAGTGATGACTCCACATGACAGCCCCACAGACTACACTGCAAAACTGATGACCTTGTACAAGAGTTTAATGAAAACTCTTTTGCTTATCATCTAAAGATAGAGATTTAACACATTTTACCTGGATATAGTCTAGTACAATAGATACAAATAGATACAGATACCCACATGTTGAATCATTGAGTGAATGTATCGGGTCACGTAAAGTCACAAAGATGCAACCATACTGCAATCTGCATGCTTATTTAGAGACTCCTTTTAACACAGAGGCAGTAAAGTGGTCTCTCCTTTCTCCTGCTCGAAGATTACACATTCAGCAAAGCTGGTCAGTGCAGTCTGTTATGGGAGAGCACAAGACTTGAGTCACTTAAATTTGACACTACATTCATTAAATGAAAATAAAAATGAGGCCTGTTCATTTGACAAAGGGGAAAATTTCAGAGTTCACTGGGTGAAAGAGTTACCCAGGGAATTCTCTGAAATACTGATGGATGGGAGGAACATGAAATTTTGAGGGGCAGCAGGGTTATAAGCAGAAGGAAATGAAGGGAATTTGTGAATTGGCTTTGAGAAAATGGCAGAGATAATAAGGACATGAGAGCAATAAAAAATACCATTTTTTTCACAATGCTCCCTATGCTGTGAAGTCGGGCGACGATTCATTCTGAAGGCACAAATGTAGGAGGGAGACAAAGAACAGGCATTCTCATTCTTCCCACACTTTCCATAAAATCTTATTTATTCACTAGCTAACAATTAACAGAGACACCTTTTGCAGCCATTTGCTCTCATTGCATTAAGTTTTGTTCTGCTTTTAATCTTGGAAATGTGACCAACCTGCAAGCAGAATAGTAAGTCAGTTCCCTGAAGTACCCCACTTATTTTGTTATAAATTATCATCATTACAATAACTGTATTGTATTTTGCTGCAAAATTAACTTTATGTGGCATGAGCAACATTTATAATATCAAGATAAACATTTGAATTTTAATGAACATTCCATTTTTAATGCAAAAATAAGTTAAATAAGCCTGAAATTGTCTGGCATTAAAAAAAAAAAAGATGTCTACAACACTATTTTCATAGAAGCTTAGAAAGCTGCTTATTACATTTCACTATGGGTAAAGAAAAATTCATCCAAGATTTGTTTTCAGTCATTTATAGCCTGGTTCAACCTCTTTTAAACTCTGTAATGCCCATTAAATTCAAGGGATATCTAAACAGAACTATGTTATTCATCACTTACCTTTCAGATTTATTGAGACAGACCAGAAACAATGGAAGGAAAAGAAGTCTAATGCAAGTTTCTTGAGTATGCRGATTAGGACTTTTCATGTTCACAAAGAAACCCAGCAAAACTTTTGATCTGAGAGACTGTGAACATTAATGATCAGAAAGAATGTCATGGAGGATTTGTTTATATTTTTAAAACTGTACATAAAAATTATTTATAAAGGAAACAAAATGCAGGCAAGAAATGAAAGACATTCTTTGATAAATTAAAAATGTTTGCTTTCTGCTATAGTGTAAGAAAGCTAGATGTAAGAGAAATATATTGTGTGTACGTTCAAAGGCTTAACAGCATGAGGTATAGAAGTATTTAAAATGGTAACAGCTCAGAAAATAGTATAGGTCTTGAAATTAAATCATCCTCATAAAAAAATCATCAAATAAAGGTAAAATGACAAATTAGTGTTAGTCTAATACAGCCTTAGCTGAAGTATTAATATCCTTTTTTTCCCCCTCAGAAGGAAATAAAACTTGAGTTCAGATAAATGTCTTCAGGTCTACGTATTTGTGGTGCAATCCTTCATTGCTTTTGGTCACTAGTAAGAATTCTAGTGATGTCAAACCATCCTTAAGATGTCAAACTATAGAGCACACACTATGATGTATCTTTGAAATCTGCTGTACTATTTCTGAAAGCACAGGTTCCATAGCTCTCCTCTTACACATTAGGCTTTGCACCAATGTCCTTGGGAAAAGTTTCCCCTACTCCTTGATCTGGACCCACACTCTTAGAGGCAGCTGTACGTTTCCTCCATATCTGGAGGACCATGTGCCACCTTACAATCGCGTGTAAAAGCCTGGTAGGCCTGATACACATGAAGGAAAACATGGCCCACTTTGTACGACTGACTGAACCCAAGATTTCACRGGAATTTTCCTATTGAAAGACAGATGAACCTGAGAATACAGGGCACAGTATTCAGGAGAATATCTCCTCATAAAAAAGAAGTCATAAGAATAAGGAAAATCCCAGCTGCCTAGTTCTTATTAGAAGATAATTCTCCTCTCAGTATGCTGCTGGAAGGAAATTTCACATCACTTGTCTTTTCAGCATACTTCATACCAGCTATTTTTTTCCACGTAGCCTTTATTCATAGAACTCCTGTGACCCTTCTTGCTCCCACTGTCAGGCTTCCAATTGTTTGTACTGAAACCATCCTAATTAGATGGTGAGATCTGTAGGGCGTGGACCTTGTCTAATTGTTTGTTTTATAACACTGTGAGTGAATAATACTTATACTAGTAATAAAACTAAATCTTGTCCTGTGCTTTATGATGTTTGTTACAGAGAAACAGTTAGACATCTTTTTTTCAGCCTGCTTTCTAAATTAAACAAGGCTTATATGATCAAGGCAACATATGTTTGTACTCTCAAAATTTCAGACCCCTCTGTCCAAGTTTAGCTACATTTACATTCCCACAAAATGGGAGTGAGCTCAGAGATAATAAATACCTATCATGCTTCATGAAAATAGGTGTGTTGAAGATACTACTTCCCTGAGAAAAAAAAGCTGCAGTACATGCTCAATACTTTTGAGATATTATAAAACGACAGGCACACTATTTACAGCTCAAATCTGTGGGAAGAACATCAATCAGAGCTCACATCTTTCATTTGCCAGAATCAAATATGCGTCACACACCTATAGAAAAACAGATTCACTAGTTATGATGCTCATACAGCTACTTAAGAACTTACAAGTGGATCTACTGAGTCATGCCAAAGGTCTGCTTTGTCAGGCAACCCATTACTGGCTGTGATTAACAGTGGGCATTCAGTGAAAAGCAGAGCAGGGGAGATACATAGCGATATTTCCCCTGAATACTGCCTCCAGCAACGTTATGGATCAGGGACATCCTGAGCCTGGCATTATGTCTGTGTGCTTAATAGCCCTGCCCCCCTTACAAGGATTTGTTCAATTGCTTTTGGCACTTCTGTAAACATCTGGCATCCATAACTTCCCATGGCAAAGGAGTCCCACAGCTTACCTGCGTGCTTCACAAAGAAATGTCTTCTTTTGCTTGCCTTGTACTGCCACCTGTTAGTCTTACGTGATACTCCCTGGAGCTTATTTTTTAAAAAAGAACAGCTCTTCCCTGGTTATCCACAACTTACAACCTGTGATTCTAATGACCTTGGTCATATTCTCTCTCACTTGCTTCTTTCCCAACTGTTTAGGGCAAAGATTTAGAACTGATTTGAAAGACATTGGAGCTTCACTGACTTCAGTGGCCTTTGGATCATTTTCGAAAGAGGTATACGGTACACAGTGCACTAAGCATATGATTAATTATCATCTGTGCTGAAACCCAGCCACTACCTCTTGAGATATTTTTAATATTCTATATTATATTTCTGGTAAAAAATATGGAGATATTTCTGTATTTTCACATCTTGAATTGATATTAGTATGTTAGAGATAATTCAGGTCTCAAATTTGAAAAGAATGATACAAACATTGCAATAAAAATATTTTTACCCAATTAAAATAAACTTCTGATATTCACTACCTGAAGAATAGAAAGGAAAAAGAAAGAGCAAACACCTTTCACCTTTTCATCAGGGCATAAGGCGTAAAGGAAAAGAAAGCAGTGTGATAAACAAAATGATGGGGATGGGGTAGCTTAGCACCCATTTCCAGGCTAAGTTCCAGGTCATTTCTATAATCAAGTTCCAATCCAAGTACATGTTTGCCTCATTTCCTTTGGATCTGACAAACTTAAGTGTAGGAAAGTCAAGGGCTTATTTTTTCGTTTTCACTTTGATGAAAGCATTCTTGCTTTTCATGCAGTTTTCAGATCAGATCAATTGTTTTATTTTTCTAAAATGCCAAAAACAGCATAGCTAGGAGGAAACTTATGCAGGAAAAGAATGAGCTGTTGCTTTTGTCTTATTGCACAATGTCACTTGCTTTTTTCATGTATTCTATTAGTTCTAGTAAATCCCATGCTCTCTAAAGCTTTATTTCAGAAAGGAAAAACTGAAGTAATTATGGCAAAAGATGTCAGGATACACAGCACAACTATTCTTTGCACCACAACTCAAGGAGTATGGCATTATTTTGTCACATACCTCTTAAACATATGTGTTCTGCGGTTTGTCTTATATCAAAAAACACTTCTTAATGGAATGCAAAAAGACATTTAAAAGATAGCATCAGTAGCTGTGAGTCACTTAGTTTGGAAATAAATCTACAGTATTCCATCAGAGTAGCACAAACAAAAAAGCACCTTTTGAATGCCAAGGCCAAACATACAATACTCTATAGGCATGGTGCTTGCTATGCCCTTTACTGGCAGATTGATTTTCATGTTCTGACTAAACTAGCAGTTAGCAACATTACACTGCTGGTTGGATAGCAATGATGGCCCAATTAGAAAACACAGTCAATGAATAGGTCAGGCAGCTGGGGTCCAGGTATTCTAAGCAAGAACTAGGCCTTTCAGTTTGTAAAACTGTCTGTTGACCTTTTCCTCATCATAAGTGACCCACCATAAAAACATGTCAAAATTTTGTGCAGAAACAAAACAGAAAATAAACTATGACTTATCCCAATAAGCAAACAGCTTAAGAAAACTTGTTGAGGAACTGTCAGCATAGGAAAGACAAGAAACGGGTTATAGGGGGATTCCTGATTTCCCCATAAATATGTGCACTGTACTGGTTTTTGGCTTTGGGGAAACGTTTTTGGGTAGCCTGTGCTAATCGGATATATAACAATCAGATATATTTTGAAGGCTTAGAACCACCGAAACTAGTAAATGGTATGGCTGTATTATTTAGCCCACTTTTAGCTCTCCATATAAACACAGATCATTTTGAATTTTAGCTTGATCCCACTTAAAATATATATATATATTTATAATATACAAATAATTCCATATGGAGTTGAAGTTATGCAACCTGAAAGCAGGCAGTAGAGCTTTCTCAACATATGACATATACAAAGTAGATGAATATATGGATCAGGAAAGAATTATAAACACCCATGTAGGACACTACATAAATTGCTGTGCTTTCAAACTTAAAGGGGGCAGCTAGTTTTTTTCTATCAAATTGAGAGTTCAATTCTGAAGGCACAGTATTAGCACTAGGGCTGTGAAATGTAGTATTCACTACACATAAAACACATGTCTTTGGAGACAAAGTTCCCACCCCTTCCAAATCAACTACAAGGCCCCCTTGGACTTTCAAAAGGGCCAAGATCTTTCCTGAAGACTACTGATCTTTTTTACCCAAGACAGAGCTCTCTGTGATACAGCAGTGTGGGCTTTATTGTCATAAATACAGCTTTTCAATATCACTGTTATTATCTTTATTAAGAACACCTTGGCTATGCCTTTTTGCAAAGTCCTCATGTTCAGAAATGCCTCTCCTTACACCTTAAAACCTTGCATTACTGATGTTTCTTCTAGCATTATCTAATCTCACCTTTGTGTTTGTTGTGGTTTAACCCCAGCCAGCAACTAAGCACCACACAGCCACTCGCTCACTCCCCCCACAGTGGGGTGGGGGAGAGAATCAGAAGGGTAAATGTGAGAAAACTCGTGGGTTGAGATAAAGACAGTTTAATAGGGAAAGCAAAAGCTGCACACGCAAGCAAAGCAAAACAAGGAATTCATTCACTCCTTCCCATCGGCAGGCAGGTGTTCAGCCATCTCCAGGAAAGCAGGGCTCCATCACGTGTAACGGTTACTTGGAAAGACAAACGCCATCACTCTGAACATCCCCCCTTCCTTCTTCTTCCCCCAGCTGAGCATGACATCACATGGTATGGAATACCCCATTGGCCAGTTGGGTTAGCTGTCCTGGCTATGCTCCCTCCCAGCTTCTTGTGCACCTGGCAGGGCATGGGAAGCTGAAAAGTCCTTGACTAGTGTAAGCACTACTTGGCAACAACTAAAACATCAGTGTATATTATCAACATTCTTCTCATACTAAATCCAAAACATAGCACTATACTAACTACTAGGAAGAAAACTAACTCTATCCCAGCTGAAACCAGGACAGTGTTTAATCTTGAACCTAGCTAGACTTGATGCTATATGTGAGCAAGAAGAGTTCTCAACTTTTATTCTGTCATATGTCCTCAGTTTCCAACTCCCATGGTTGACTATTTCATTGTGGTCTTTGCTATGCTGCAGCCTTTATAAGAGATGGACTTGTTTTCCTCTACATTTCCATGCAAACTTAATGGTTTCACGTAAATAGAGAATTGTAACAATAACAGCACGTATTACTGCTCATTAAGCTCCTTTCAAAATTGTGTCAGTGATTTTTGTTGCATAAGCAGCAATGTCAGGATGCCATTACAAAACCTAGGAACAGCATTAACTGAAACTGCACAAATGTACTGAAGACTCTGGTATGTGCGTGATGCTGTTCTCTGAACTGCAGTGTAGGCACATCTGAAATCTGCTTGCTCACACTACAGAAACTACTTATTAGCATCTGTATATAACACATCATCACCACAGGGAAAGCTAGTTTAAAATCATAAATGTCAAGACATAATTAACTTAAAGGTCAGGTTTAATTACAGTTGTTGAAACTAAAATATACTAATTACCATTACTATGTCAGAAAATTTCTTAAAACAATTTGAAATGTTTTGTTGGTGTCTGTACTTTTACGTAATTGACATCTTTTTTTCCATGATGGAGATGTTTCAATGGGCATTTTTTTTACTAACTTTGAAGCACAGACAGAACAAAACAGAAAACCGATGAACAAAGCACCACCACAAAGCTCAACAAAACCTGTTCTCTGCATTGTGGTATTATTAATTACTTTCTTGTAATTGGCACTTCAGATAATCATTTAGATAATGAAATTATTTGGAGAGTCTGGTGCATGGATGAAACATTTAACATTGGCTTTTAGGTTTAATGACAAAACAAATCAATAAATGAAAAAGACTGGCGAGAAAATAACTCAATAACTGAAAAATTTGCTCTACCTGTAGGCTTTTCCAAGGATTCTACTGGGAATAGTTATTGACTCACTTAAGTATTTTAGTTCTCTCTTTCCCCCAAGGTACAGAAAGTTTGAATGCTGTGATTTCATTTTCTCTTCTGTTACCTAGTGTTTATTTTCCCCTCCCCACCACAGCCAGGATTTCCAGCTTACCTTCTCCTATACTTTTAGCAGAGTGATAGACTTTTTTATTTCCCTGAAGGAGCTGTTCCCAGCTAGGTAGAATGCAGCAGAGAAAAGGTTAAGCTATATAAAGTTGAATTCCCCACAACAGCATAGATTTTAGCTACTATATAGCCCCTGTGCAAAAGTTCACAAGTCTAAAAGTGAATATAGCAGATGACTCCGGAGGAAAATATCACTAGCTGATGAAAAGAGGTTATCAGATGTGCTAATAAAAAAAGACATACTTGTTTATTAAGTTTCATTCATCCTGCACCTGAGGTGCTGGGTCATAACAGCAGCCCTGGTACTGTGAAAGGTGCCAGTGCCCTCTGAAGTGGACGTATCACCTGAAATCAGCAAAGTCTCGTGCCACTGGAGGAAACATTTCTACCAGGTAAGTGGGCAGCTCCCTGTCCCTTTTCCCCCTCCTCTTTCACAAGCCCCAGCACTTGGAGCTTCACCCACAGCAACAGAAAAGAGCTCAAAAGTCTGAATATACCGAATATACACATCAACTGAAAGACACAGTGAAGGACGGTCTCAGGGACGCAACACAAGTGTAGCAGAAAAGTGGCTGGCAGTTCAGAAACCGTTCACAATACACCAAAAAAAGCCTCGACTGTGCTACAGTGAAAGGCAAACAAAGTAAGGGAGTTTGTGCCGCCCTGCATCTCAATAAAGGGAAAAGAATGGCATTTAATTAAAGAGTTTCCTGCCTCCCAGGTACTGATGACATTGAAATCAGTGTGGACATAAGGCATTAAAGCTGGCATCACCCAAAAAAGTCTCTTATTTAAGATTTACAGCTGACTGTTAGAGAAAAGTGAAAATTTATTAAAGGCTTCCATCTGGCAGAATGTATCATTAGTATTCAAACTGATAGCAGCAGTGATTTAAATTTAATAATCCGAGTGGAGATATGCATCAAAAAAGAATTCTTCTAAAATATGTTTAATAGCAATAACTGACTTCTTTATTATAGTCTGCCTGTGAAAAATGCCAGATATCAAAGAATAAGACATCAAATGTTAATTTCAGTGTGTTCTTCCAGTTGAAACCCACATTAAAATAATACACTCGGTGCAAATCAAGTAGCACAGACTGTACCTGTTTGTACTTGTCTTGAGCAAGATTTGAAACATTGGGACCCAGAAAAAGCTAGGATATTTCCCTTAGCTGAAAAGAGGTTGTATTGACTGTAGGTGTCCAGGCGCTGGCAGCGGGGGCGGCCTCTGTGAGGAGAGGCGGGGGCTGCCCCGAGCCTGACACAGCCGGCTCCAGCCGGCTCCAGCCAGCTCCAGCAGACACACCACAGGGCACAGCTGAACCCCTCAGCCATAGGTGTGGCACCTCTGGGAAAATGTGTTTAAGAAAGGGCAAAAGACTGTCCAGGAGAGAGGAGCAAGTTAAAAAAAAAAGTGTGACAAACAGTCCTCTGAACACCAAGGTCAGAGAAGGAGGGGGAGGAGGTGCTCCAGGTGCTGGATCAGAGATTCCCCTGCAGCCCATGGAAGAGACCATGGTGGAGCAGGTATTTCCCTGTAGCCAGTGGAGAGGAACACACCGGAGCAGATGTCCACACTGCAGCCCGGGAGACCCCACACAAGAGCAGCTGGATATTCCCTGAAGGAGCTGCAGCCTGTGGAGAGCTCATGCTGGAGCAGGTTCTCCTGACAGGAGCAGCAGCCCATGGGAAGGACGCACACTGGAGCAAGGGAAAAGTGTGAGGGGGAAGGAAGGGCAGAGAAGAATTGCTATGGACTGACTGCAACCCCCATTCCCCATCCCCCTGCACAGCTCGGCGGGTGGGGAGGCGGATGAGTCAGGAGTGAAGGGGTGAAGTTGAGCCTGGGAAAAAGGGGTGGAAGCTAGGGGGGAAGGTGGTTTAGTTTTTGTCTTTTTGTTTCTCACTATCCAACTTTATTTTAACTAGCAATATCTTACATTGATTTTTCCCAAGTCAAGTCTGTTTTGCCTGTGACGTAATTGGTGAGTCATCTCCCTGTCCTTATCTCAACCCATGAGCTTTTTCATCCTATTTTCTCCCTGTGTCTTGTTGACAAGGGCGAGTGAGAGAGTGGCTGGTGGGTGCTTGGCATCTGGCCACAGTCAACCCGCCACAGAGGTGCTACCTAATCATATAATTTTATGGGGAACACATCCTCTGAAGCAGTACTTGTGTGTCCTATGTAAGAATCATGCCAAGGAGACTGCATGTAACATAGAAAGGCAATCCCTAACCTAAAGCACTCTTTTGATTTAATATTATTACAACACCAAGCTGTATTCTGTCCCTGTTTTAATTAATTGCATGAAGTTACTGCTCTACTTTCRAGTTATGCAGCTGAGGTTTCATGTGTTAGGTAACATCCATCTCTCATTCTCATATTATAGAACCTTCTTATACATCATTCTTTCATATCTCAGCTCTTACTTGATAACATGGGATTCAAGAACAGCTCACATGAAGCCAAGGTGACAACATGATGCACCTGCAGAACAGTCTTTCTGTTAATTTTCACTAGTGATACCAAAGAACACTCCAAAAGTCACAGAAGAGTCATTGCTATATCATCTGGTAGGTAAACAAATGAACAAATGGTAAAGAACAATTTGTTCAGGAAAAAAATAAACATTAAAATTAAGGCAAAGTGCAAGCATCACAAATTGAAGAGGTTGGAGAAAAAAAAGTTGTATTAATTATAAGAACAAGCATAAATTAACTAACTACCCAGTGCACAATTTACATCATGGGTGTTGCACAAACAAAAATACCCACAAATTAGTCACCCTTTTAACACTTTTTTCTTAATTGCAGATTAATGGGCAATTCAACTTTACAGGTTGGTAATTTGCCATTATGATCTGCTTTTTAAAAGTTGAACAAGAAAACAACATTAGAATGCTCCAAATATGCTGTTGGTAAGAAGCCAGGTTAGGCTGTCTAAATTGGACCAGGTGCTTTAAACATTCCACAGCCTTCTTGCAGGAAAGCAGGCACTAGTTCTGCATTGGCAGTGTTATAACAAGTGATCGATATCAAGACATTTACTCCTTTGTCACTCCTAGCTCAGCAGGGGTGAGCACAGCCAGAGTCTGAAGGAAGAAGGCTTTCACAGTCATCAGGCGGCTGTACAAAGCATCCTGGGCACATCGAACATGGGCTGGGGGTAGGAGGTGCATGTATGATGGTGGCTGAGGGCCCCCAGTCACTGCTCCTCCTCCCCCAGATACCTGTGAATACTCAGCACTACAAAAAAAAAAAAAGAGAACATATTTGACACTTCTATTATTTTTCCTAAGCCTTTTTTTTCCCAAGCTTTTTTTCCCCAGCAATGAATATGGATTCACACTAACTACTCTGAAAACGTGACACAGGTTTACCGAAAAACAGGGTTTGATTTTCATTTAAAAACTCTGAAAATGTATGCTGAAAATTAAAAGGAGCTCCTTCCTATCTTTTTCAAAATGAAACATTGTATTTTTCTATCTATATGATATGACCATTTCAGAACGTCTTGATTTTATTTTTTAAATTTCAGTTTTAAAAAGCCATTTTGATTCCCTCTGATAATGCTTTCTTCCAACTGATGCATTCTCAAATCATTAGAAGAAAAGTATTAATTTTTATTATAAATGAGAATAATTTGTTGTATTCTTCACAAAAACTCAATAAACAGGAAACAGTCTTTTTTTGCTTAGCTGTATGTCAAATTCAGAGAAAAAAATGTTAGCAATTCAGATTCTTCACCAGTATTTATTCTACAATAAAATACTATACAGCAGCACTGAAGGTGCTCATACTATTCTATGTGTAAGTCTCAGCTTACAAACAACAAAGTTTCCATACAGTCTTTGAACTCAAAAGTGCATTATCTTATACAAACTAGACATTGAAAGCTGAAGCATTGTTAGGGAGGTAATGGATGATGTTACACTGGGAAGAGCAAGTGCTTAAAGAACACAGGACTGCCAAGAACACATGGGGAATGTAGCCATTCTAGCTAATAATATCAAATTCTTAGAGCTACTGGAAATGTTCCTTGCAGTGGCAGATCTCAGCTTTGCACAATTCAGAGCTTCTCGGCCAGACCCAACACCATGGTGCCAGAAGGCCCAACAGTGAAGTTGGGCCAGATTACAGCCAGTGAAGACACACCCTAATTGGCTCTGTAGGAGCCAGTTATGGTCTAAAAACATTGGGCTATATTGAATTARTAAGTTAATTTGTAAAAAAAAAAATAAATAAATAGTTATTGGAAATGTTTTCTTATTCCCCATAAACTTAAAAAAAATCATAATTATTTTATTAGCTCAAGCGCAAAACTACATGAATGAAACTATGCTGCTCCAACTAAACTGCACTTTAGAACTATAACTAATTCAGTACTCTAAGCATCATGTTCCGTGCGCTACTATGTATGTCTTTCTTTACAAAAATTCAATAAAAGAAAAAAAAGCATGATGATGGAAGTACAGAGTTCATAATAAGTAAGCCTATGGAGTTCAGTCCCACTAACTGCCATGACTTTTTACAAATCTTTGTCAGCCTTCCATAAAAATGTATTGCATATTTGTACGTTTTCTTAAATCCCCAAAGCTGTTTGAATCAATAAGATTCTCATCTTTTCTTGAAAAAATATTTTTCATGACTAACCAGCACACAGCTGTGGGGGAAAATCATCCTTTAACAGCTCAGAAATACAAGATAAATAAATAGAATGAAGCATGTATTATGTTAAAATAAAATCTCAAGATTTCCATGCCATGAGTGTGATTACTAAATATGTGGCATCAGTGATACCGAAGCAGAGAATTCTTCTTTTGTAAGATCAGAAATGCAGAAATACTCACTTTATTTAAAACCAAAAAAGCAGAAGTCATGTAAAGAAAGACATTTCATAGAGCTGGGGCAGGTGAAGATACCCACAATTTTATAGTACCACTAAGTTAATAATAATGGAATACCCAATATGAGTGCGTGCTTCTGCTGTATGCACATACAAATTGGATAAATACTCTACTGGACAAATTAGGACTGGACATAATCTGCTTACCCTTGACACTCAACGACGCTTGATGCAGTAACATAAGTGTAAGCAATATTCGTGCTATCTGAAGTTCATTGAATATGATAAAACTATATATTATTGTTAAAATCCCCATTCTAAGGAATCTTACATTTCTGCACTGGAAAAGTTTGGAACATATGAAAGACTGTAAACAAACCAACCGAAAAAACAACCCAAGAGCAAAAAACAACCTTCTTTGGTCTATTGGTTGCAGCTCAAATTTCAAGATAATGTATATAGGAACACAGAGCCAGATTCATCAGAGCTTTATTGACTCATTAATGTAGCTCTGAATAAATGAGATTTTGTCTGTAGATTTAGTTTGAGCGATAATTGCTAGGATCAACAGTGTGATACGTATTTAAACCTGGGACTACTGCCACTGAATAAATGAAGAAATCATCACTAGTTAATCTTTGTAGGACAGCGTGTTCCTGGTTGGACCACAAAGTATCAGCAATAATTTCTGCAATGACTGGAAAAAACTCCATCATTTACAATCATTAAAAGATTTTACCATTTTGCTGAGCCGGAAATACCGTAAAACTTTTGTAAGATTTTCTGAGCATATTATAGCTAAAAACATCAGCAGATAATGTACAAGGACAGACTGCCCAAGTGCTTTAAAATATTCCTATGTTGTAGACAACAAAGTCCATATTTTTAGAATAATGTGTGTTCTATAAATTCTTTCTAGTCATTTTACCGTCAGCCCCTAGAATGAGAGAGACTATCTGAGGGTTCTGATACAGGAATTAGTTCCTTTGGTCTGGGAACAACAGTCACAATCTAAAAGAATTTTTAAAATCCTCTGCTCTGGAATATTTTTTAAAACACATATTAACTAGACTGTAAAAAATTGTGGGCTATTATGTCATTTAATCTTAATTTTGGATGGAGCTCTGTCTTAGACAGCTCCAATCTGGAGTATCCAAGCCTCAAGATAACAAAAGCAATCTGATTAATAAGGATTTTCTGAAAAATAGTTTTTACTACAGCTTGAAATCTAACAAAAATTGGAAAAAAATGGCAGAGCACTTGCACTCCAGTTTTGAATGGTGGAAGTTATTGGGTCCAGGCTAGATGTTCTGATGTGAGGCAGAGGTATCCTCCGCAGAGAAGCCATTAGCTCGGAGTGCCCTGCCTGGGTAAGGAACTCTCCCCTGATTCAGGCTGGAGATGTGAGAGCTGTTTCCTGCCCCTCTCTGCCTGAGGTGATTCACTTTCTCTTGTTGGCATGACTCCACTCCATACGAAGAATTTATTGCTCACGAACTCTGGCTTCCCAGATCCCATGTGACTTTCTGTCCACTAAGCTATAGAAAAAGTCTTTCTTTCCCCTTTGCTCCATAGCAAATGAAATGATGTTGTAAAATATAAAGATTTTGGTTTAGACTCAATTCACAATGAGAAACCATTTATTACCCAGACCCAAGAAAATTACTATAAATCAATTATAATATGTAAAATACTTATTATACTTTAATAAAAATTATAAATCATCTACATTAAACAACCTCCAGTAGAATATCTTTAGATGGTCACTACTGACATTCCACTGAGATGAACAAAGAGGTTCAGCCATTCTTAGATGACTAGTCAACAAAAGTTATTTTCTGAATTGTAAACCTCAAAAAAAATTTTAGTTTTTACAGCTTTAAAATGACAGAAAAATTGAATGGAGTCAGTAGCTGACCTCCAGGACATTGACTGCACACCTCCATATGATCTAGGAGGGTTGATCACAAAGGTAAGGGACTTTACACCGGTAATTGCACCTTTCATAATAACTACTTTAGGTGACAGTAATTTTTAGGTAAACACAGAATGTTAAAACAACTCAAACCTATGAATGCTTTTACATTTCAAAGCAATGAGAAATATTTGAACTTGAACTCTAAAATAAATAGAAATATACTGAGGAAGTAAAGAAGAAAAGAAGGGATTTGACTAAGTTATTCCAGAAAAAAAAGACCGTTTTCTGATTACAATTAGCCAAAAATTATATGAAGAAGGAAGAGAGACAAAGAGCCAACCCTGAGCATTGAAATAAAAAGCCATAAATAACTGAAAATTTCTTATTCTGAATATACTCAGGTTTTCTGAACAAGCTAGAGAAGATTTTACTGGGTCAAAATAACAAAATTGAACACCTAAGCGTGATTTGTACCTTTGTGAAAGCATCCATGATGTCTAAATTAAAGTCAGTGTGATTTCGCAATTATAATTAAATGTGTTCTGCTCTTCATTATTGTTGCACACTTCAGTAACATTTTTAACAGCTTCATTGTTTTCCCTGGATCATCCAGAGACACCCGGGTCAAACTGTTTATAAAAGTATTCCCACTAAATGTGTTGAAGGAGATAACTGGTGATGAAAAAATATTGAATACATCAAAACCAGTTTACTGTAGTTAAGATTATGTGCTAAATTTAAAAATACAGTATTTGCATTACATGTTAAATCTGGTTATAGCAAATTTAAAATAAATACTTTATAAGCACTGCTGGTTTTTGGTGGTTTCTTACTAAGTACAAAGTCATAATTTTATATTCCAGTAAATATAACTGATTAACCTAGCTACAAAAACACATTAGCATATATCTAATGCCCAAAATGTTACACAAGAGACATCATACAGTCACTGATGAATGGTGATTACAATGGTGAGGAGAATGAACAAACAAGATATTGAAAAGTGAAATTGTCAAAATGACCTATTCCCTCTTGCTGTCCCTCCGCCACCCTCTTACTCAGTGCTGCCCTGTATAAAGACCGACTATGTTTGGCAACACCCATGCAGCCTCACTGCAGTTAAAAGAATTGCATATAAACTTGTGCAAGTTAGCTTGGGTATTAAGGTTATATTCTGTTTTTATTTTACCCAATGCCATGTTACTTCAGTTCCCCTCCTCCATCATCAATAGTATCATACACGAGAAAAAAAAATTAAGTCTCTCTCTGTTCACTTCATATATGGTATATCTTTCTATTTTGCTGTCATCAGATTTTGCCCATTTCTCATGTCTTCTGTGTCCAGCCAGGGTCATTTTACTTGTACTTGGTTTTCTGTTTTTGTATAATTAAGTTGAAATTTCAAGATCCCAAAGAAACATTTTTTTTATGCATTCGGCTTAGCATGTGTGTGCATATATATGCATATATATGTGTATAGATATTCAGAATGCTCAAAAGAATTCAAAATTCAGTGAGACAAGTTTTTCCTGCTCTGATCAACTAATTTTAGCCTCTACATATTACTATTAATAAGTAATTATATTTTATTTCCTCCTAGTAGCACTGGTCAAGAGATTATCACTGTGGTAGGATTTATGTGGAAGAAAAGTGTTTCCTATCCTGGAGGCCTTACAAACAAGCAGTCTGTCAGTCTTCTCTGGAAGTCGCTTCAGAGGTCTAACATGCCTCCTGGTGATGTGAAAAGGAAAAGTTATGCAGTATCAAAAACTGTCCTTGTACCTTTGCTGTTCTTTCCAGTGTCGCACTGGATTGTGTAACTTCCTGTAGTATCTGCAGAATCCCATTATTCGCAGTGAATTGTAGAGGTTTAATGCTGCATTTAAAGATATATGGCAATACATATTGCACTTTCAAGATCAGATCTGTTTCTTTGCTTTTGTTTTTTCTGTTTTTAACTTTTTGTTGTGTAGAACAAATGCATTGACTGTGCTCAAGCACAATACATTGAACTGGTGTCTTGCCAGGTACTGTGTTAAAAGTGAAGCCCAGGAAATGAGTCTGTGGAGCAATTATGCATGAAATGTCTTTTAAATATATTTATTCATTACTACTAATAAAAAAGCTTGTCTTCAGATGATTCTTTCATTTGTTCCAGATGCTAATGTTTCTAACTGTCCAAACCATAAGCATTTCCTGTTGAAAATTATGTTCTTACAGTTATTTAGAGAAAATTATTTCAGAATATGAAGTTGTGTCATTCTGTTCAGATAGTTACATGTAATCTCTAATAGAATAAACTGCAACATTCATACACCATTTTTTTCCAGCCTAATGTTTGGCAATCATTGACACTAATGAAGTAGACCTTCCAATCACACAGCAAGTATTATTACTATTTCACAGATGAGAGAATTGAGGTAAAGACAAACAAAGACAGACAAATAGCTCCAGGGTCTCCTTCCCCTAGAAAAAGATTCCAAGTTCATGACTCGCAGGCCTGAAATAAGATCACAGCTACACTATTTTTCTGTAGACTCCAAATTATTTGTAGATCTTTGTCATAACAGAGTCAAGCGTACTATAAGGAAAATATGTCCATTGCACTGGATATTCACAGATAAGTAACACACAATTTAGGTTTCACTTGAGAACTATTTGAAATTTTCAGTGGTAAAAAACACAATCCTTATTAAGTGTTGAATTTCATCCTCATAATAAATTGGACCCTGATATAATAACGTGAGAAAAAGAAGGAAGAAAGAAATGTCATGAAAGCCAGCAACTAATAGTCTCTACACTGTAGTAGTGCCTGTGCTCTGTGGTGGAGTTCATTGATTTAGACTCTCCATACATGTTAACAGATAGCATTGCCCAAAAGCTTGACGTTCAAAAAGATGGAGAATTGGTAACTAAAAAATAGATGTGAACCACTTAAGGATTCTCTTACAGCTGGGTTCAGTGGTTGGAGACACTGCACAGTGAAATGCGTACATGCCTTGCCAACAAAGCCAGACCAGGAGTCCCTGCAGCCTTGTGGCTTGTCCCTGCCCTGTAGACCACAGCTCATCCCCCATGTATTTGTACTGCTGTTCCTGTCGCAGAAGCAAGGCTGAAAATTAGCTCAGCAAGATAAAATATTAAATATTAAATATTCTGGGAAAGTCATGGGGAGGGAAGCATACCTGAACTCCAAGAGTCCCAGGGAGCCGATGACAATTTTCAAAGATCCTGGTGGAGGTGTAGGAACACTTGTAAGTAACTGTGGTAACAAAAAGTACCACACATAGGTCTACTGGCTGCCAGAGTGCCCAAAAGGTTTTTTAGCCCTTTCTTAGAATGGCCTCAATTCTCTGCCAGATGAGAACCTGCTGGCACAAGGTCCTGCCATCCTAGATTCTTTCAGGCCAATTTTTGACTTCACATTTTCACTAGTGTTTGTTTCCCTTGCCTTCTCTGTGAGCTGGAGCCAATATTAACAGGGATTTTTTGGTTGTTTTTCTTCACTATGGTAAACTACTGTTTTAATCATCCTTTCATCCAATAACTGCAAATATTTGGTTTATTTCTCATCTTTATCTGCTTCCAAATTGCCGTAATCACCACATATATCTCTGTTCTCTGAACACAGTAGCTGAAAGCAAAATAATCATGTCACAAGTTGGCTAACTTCAGAGAAATCACAGGTATCTGATATATACCTAAAGTTGCAACATCACTCCACATTTACTACAGAGAAATAAAATTAAAGCTAACATTGCTTTTCAACCCTTTAGTGATCCTTTCCCAGTTGCTTCAAGGATTAATGGCACTGAGTTCCCAAAACATCTGAGTTTCTCTCTTTGAAGAGCTATGCAAACTGCTATTTGTATGCAAACTGGAACATTAGTCTTTACTCTCCTAATTTTAATGGTACACCATCATGCAGACGGCTGCTAATAGTAGCTTGATTTCTAGATTAAGGTCAACAGACCCCAACTGCAGTGTTATTTGTTTCAACTAAAAAGATCAAAACCATAGAATAATGATAAAAAGCACAGAGTTCAAATCAGAGGAGAGACTGGTTCCTCATCTTCCTAAGGGTCCATAACCTCAGCTAAACATTAATCTGTAACAGGATTTGGATTAATTTTGTCTGCTTGGTCAGATAATTTCTGAACAGCTGGCAAACTGAAATGATTTGCCATTTATATACAGATACTATTGACAGATCCTGGGATCTTACTGAAAGATAGGCTTCCAAGTGACATTGTCAAAATTAATGGAACAGTTTCTAGCGCTGGGAAACAAATACTGGATTTTTTTCTGGAATCAATCTATTTCAAGCAAGTATTTTTCAGGGGTCTTACAAGTAACTTTTTCACTTCTGTCCCTCGTACCAGTAATGATTCCCATGAAAATATCTCTATAGCCACAAATTTCCTTCCAAACTGTGTAAATAAAATTGGTAGGAGATGCCTACGGAAAAAATATTCTTATGGACTCTAAAAAGCAAACTGTGGGAAAGAAATTCTCTGAGTATTAACTTGAAGATTTAATAAAGAAATTAAAATATATAGGCCTTAAGGATTTTTTCTGATGTAAAGTTACCCATTGACTTTAATGAGCATGCTACAATTTACACCAATAACAAGGACAAAATCAGGTTTTATGCCCGATTGTCTGACTTGATCAGAGAAGTTGAGACAACTAGGACATTGGTTCAAAAAGCTGTGGTTCAGAAAGTGTCTAACTTCAATATCTTTATTTCTAAATGCCCATAAAAAGGGAAAGAATGGAAATGAACCATTCCTGTTTCCACCTAATTGTAACTCTGTACCACAAGAGTCTCTCCTAAAGAAAAATTAAACAGTACAAAATACAACTCAGTATGCTTCTGCAGGTCCTCAACACAAAACTATTCCTCCCTTCATCTCAGAGAAACTATTCAAGTTAAAAAGGGCATGCAGTAAAGAGCCCCTATTGTTCCTCCAGACAGGGCATGTAACAACATACTCACACCACACACACAAAACGTACTTCAATTCAGAAGAGAATTCCCGAACAGAATGTAATTAATGTTACATGCCAAACCAATTAGTGAAGTGTCATTGGAGGCACAGCCGTTGCATCTACAGCTCCAAACTTCTGGGCCAAGATCCGGAAATTATACCACTTGAAAGCCCTTAACAGGAAATAATGAGTGTTTTTATGGCACCAGAGCCATAATTCATATCAGCCGTTTAATGTATGAACATAATTAAGCAGTCAATATACTTTGGTGTAATGGCTGGTTTCTAAGCTCTCCTCTCCCACTCTAAACATTACAAAAAGGAGCTGAAGAAATCATCAAAGGGATTTAAGCATCATAGGGCCTAGCAAGCTCCTAGACACCAGGATACTAGGGAGATCCTCAGTCAAGCATCCAGGAGTGTGTTGTGAGGAGGCTGATATTATGCAAAGCTGATTGTCATCTGATTGAAAAGAATAGAGTTAAAATTGAGTTAGAAAATACAGCAAAAGGAGGAAAATTTTCAAAGGCCAAAAAAGAAAAAAAAAAGTCTGGAGGGTTTCCTTAACAGGAATTAAAACGATTACCATTTTTTTGTTTGTGTGGAAGGCACTAGACTTAGACAATGTCTACAGTATGCCTATAACTGTATTCTGAAGACCATTTCTATTCATATGGCTTTGTAGTACAAGCATGGGGAGACACTGGATGAAATTAAAAGAAAGTAAATTTTATACGTATAAAGGAGAATAGATTTTATGCACCATATAATTACCATAACTGCCTCAGCCCTATAAGATATTACTAAAGAGATAGCTTGGTAAGACTAAATAAATTACAAAGGTCACCACACCTCATGTTTATAGTACAAACTAATAACTAGCTGAAATAAGAAGGAAATTATTCTTCCTCTGCCCCTTTGTATACGAACTAAAAATAATATATAGGATTGTGCATGGCTGTGCATGAGATGTGACTTACCACCTCTGAAGCACATAGAATATACAGACTACTGTAAGAGGAAAGATCAGAGAAAATTACCCATGCAACCTACTTTGGAGTAGAAACCCCTGCATTCCTAAACTGGAATACAGAATCCAGCTCTGTAACTTAGGGAGTCTTTAGTGCCTGGGCAGTGCCCAGACTGCACTCATTTTGCTGGAGTTGAAATGATTGAGCCGTTCAAGAAAAGTATGATTTCCATTCTAGGTCTGCTTGGAGGAAAAAACCACAGAAGATCGAATACTATTTACATATTAATACCATAAAACATGATGGTGTTTATATTTTCTTCATGCTTCTAGCTTGTGCAGTTCACCTTAATGGTTATAGCTATACTGTTTTCCAGAGTGCAGGCCTAAAAGAGTTTTGTTATACTCTGTGACCCACAGTCTATGTTTCTATAGGGTCACAGAATGACTTCTGTAGCTCCATTTGTAGGCTTGAAGGTGCTAACGTTTAGCCCTTCTGGGAAGGAGTCTGCTTGCCTTGATTGTCCAGTGTCAATCACAATGCACATCAGCATTTGTACTAAAGAAACTAGTTAGATGTAGCTATACCTTTGCGTTTCCCAGTCACATTGAAGGTATAGCAAGGCCTATTGGTACTATACTGAGGCACCACAAAGCTCAGTGTTTTTCCCTAAGCATACTTCAGATCTGGCTCTAGCAAGGTTGTACTTGATCTGCACTTTAAAATAGAGGATAGATACGTGTTATGTGCAAAGTGCTTTTCCACAATGGCATCTTCATTTCAGCCAGGAAAATTAGGTTTTACTGTTAAAAAAACAACTGCATGAGTAGACACTTGCCACAGTGTGCATGGACATGAAAACTGACTGATCCTATGAAATATGATACTGTAGGTATGAAGATACTGAAAGAAGACAGTCAGCAGCCCACAGTCAGGTGCTCCTGTCTCAGCTATTTCCCTTGAGCTAAAATTAAGATTAGGACTGTAAAGAAGTCCACCACAGTAAAAATGGAACTACAGGGAGGCTGCATTCAATCACACTCTGAGTTTGGCCTCTTGACATCTTTCCTTGAATCCCACTAACAGAAAACCTGCCAGGTCCTCAGCATCTTCTAGAGCAGAGTTCTCACTGCACTCCCTTGTAAAACAGAAGCGCCCATATCCCTCCATCTTCCAACACATAGAAGTTCATTACAACAAATTACTAATGTTTTCTCTGTTTTCTGAAGAGGCTAAAAAGCAAGGGAACTATCAGCCAGTTGGAAAAATACCAAAGAAAAAAAACAATGAAAAAGTCTGATAATTCATTCTCATGTCAAAGACTGTGAAGAGGAGAGAAAATGTGATAAATTAATCCATTCTAATAAGGAGAGATTGTAATAGGAATAGAGACTCATTCAATTAATCCACTCTTAATATAATCCTGTAAGAATGATATGGACCTCCCTGGATACCATATCTCAAGATACGACAGTTCATTCTTTCTTAGCCAGCAGTTCATGATTACAGAAAACTAATTAGGCAAAACTGTCTAACAAAGTGGTATTTGAGAGATAATCAAAACATAACACAGAAAGGACCGACCTAAAAATGTAGCAGATTAGTTTACAGGACCTTCTTAAAGAGCCATGTCCTGGGTAGGGTAAGCAAACTGACTCAAAGCTTGATTAAGATTCTGACTGAGACAAGATTTGTTTTTCACATCCACTGAAAATATTCTGGTTTAAAAAAAAGTGTATTCAGATTAGCTGGTTCCTCTATATACAAAAAGAATCTTAAAAATTACGTAGGAAAGATATTAGAAGATATAGGAGAAACTGTTTTTCATGTTTATTTTATATGACCCAGGGCCAATGACTAAGAGTCATAAGACTTTTCCACAGACTTTTATTATCAGTTAGTTTCCCACTGAGCAATGTGTTAAGAATAAAATGCCTGGATCACTGAAAAATGGTAAAATGCAATGGTCTAGCTGGTTAGTTGCACCAGAAGTCTTCAAGATCTGGCCATATACTAGCAAGCTTTACTATGCCTGCACCAGTCATTCCTGCACACCATGCCCACAGTTCACCTGTGCTATATCCAGCAAGTCACTTGAAAGAAATGAGGGGGAAAAAAAAAAAAAAAAATCTTATTTTCTGCTCCTTGATGCATAGATACACCATAACACATATCCTCAAACCTACAGTACCAAATCTCCTGCCAATTTAAAAAAAAAAAAAAAAAAAAAAAAAAACAAACCAGACTGTAATGGGATCCTGATGCATCCTCTTCAAGAGCAAACCAAATCCTATCAGCCCATTAGACATAATGCAAAACTGTGAGATTCTGCCTTTTTTTCCCCTGTCCATTGCATTGGCTCAGTACACCTTACGCTGTATCGCAGTTTACATTCTGGTTAATTATTACTTGGTTATTTTTTGTTTGAAGTTTGATGATACACGATAAGCACAATCTTTTGGAAATCTCTTTATCTGCATGGTTTCCACTATGCAACGGTTACAAATGAGGGCTGGCATCTAGTCTGCATTTCCTTTTTCTGTTAATTCACATATTAAAATAGACAGTAGACCTGTGTTGGATCTACTCAAGTTCCTCCAGACGTGTTTCTGTCACTTCATATAATGGATACAACATAAGTTAAAATTCTCATTAAAACTTCAGTCGCCTTAACTGCTTCTGTCTGCATCTATTTTACAACCAGTTCTCCCTACTCACATGTTCCATAACACCTTCTTAGTGCTAATTTGCCCTTTGAAAAATCACCAAACCTGATGCACTCACTAGTGCATATAATGATAAAAGATTGTCTTCCCAATATTAATATCATGAAAACTTGCTACATATAAATTGCTATTATGTAATTTAATACATATTTATACAGTGCTAAGTTTAATATACACATTTCTGTTACAACGGCAGTTCTTTTTCCTTCAGTACTAGAAAAAATTATTTTTTTGCAGTTTCAGAGGCATTGAAAGAAAAATAATATTTTGGTGGTGGTTTTGGGTTTCCTAAAAACATTTTTCCTTCCGATTTTAGGATTTTTCACAGCATAGAGATTGCCCTGTGGAACATGGCTAACCACTTGCTTTCAACACCAACTGGATTGTTATCTTAGATCTTTCAGTAGCATTTGACATCAGTTGACATTGCTCATCATGGGATTCTCCTGGAGCATCTGGAATCTTGTGTTGGCCTAAAAATCATTACTCTACACTGTCCAAAGCAGTCAGTTTTAATCTTTTTAATTTATATGTCTTCAGTGCAGTGGGCTTTGCTGCTGCGCTCATTTGTTGTCCCCAGGCTCCTGAAGTCTGCATACTGGTCTTGGCCATAGTGTTTAAGTAGCAGGGCATTTGCTACAGCAATTAAACAAACAGCAGCATCCTAAAAGTGTTCACTAAAGAATGATAAAAAATAAAATTTCAAAATGATAGCACAAGTCGTATTCTGCAGCATATGAAGTAATGGATGGCCATTCTTGGAAATAGCAGTAGAAGAATTCCTTGGTAGTGAGTCACTCAGTGAATATAATATAATTTTTTATTATTTTCTATCTATTCAGAGTTTAATCATTTTTATTCATTGTATTTATATAATAAGTATCAAAATAATGGTGTTTAGAAAGAGAGCTGTACTATGTTCTTTGTTCAGTAACTGTAATGCGTAATTTGTCCATACATCTCAGGATAGTGAATTACTGATATTTTTTAAAAATAATTAAGAATTCTTTTGTGAAGAACAGAAAATGGTAAATATCAGATACTCGTCTTTGCACATACGTAATTTATGCAGATATAAACACTAGTATTATTATGAACTACCAAACACTCCAGACAAAGCCACTGCTTCTTTAAACAACTACCTGGGCATTAATTTGGCCAAATCAGCTAGCTTTGATTCTTTTTTGTTGTTGTCACTAAATTCTGCTTTGGAGATTTAAGCTTTGTGACTCTGAACTGGGTTTCCAATCATACCTTTCAGTAGTATTACAGACACAATATGTTGCTGCAGGAATGGATGAGAATTTGGATTGGTAGCTTTTCATAATGCATACCTATTTAACAGACACATTGCTTGAGAGTTACATTAAGAGTGGGGAAGCAGCGAGAAAGAACAGGGTACTGGGATGGGATGGAGGAAAGAGAGGTAAATAGATTTGCAAGCAGAAAGACTGGAAGACATACTAGGATGTCATATGACAAAAAGGCTTGATCAGACTATCAGACTAAACTTGCGCTGCAGAGAAGAGAATCAGTGTTGCCAGTGAGACATCAGGATGGTTTCAGAGTCCAGAACTGGATTATCTGTATCTCCCAGTTCCTTTTTCTAGACAGTTAAAGTCTTATTTCCATCCCCAGCTGATCTCAGTCTGATTTTTTTTTTGAAAGACACTGAGACAGACAAGCAGTATGAAAATTCAGAATTTTTAACCACATATAGCTATTTTGTATGTGGTGGAAATACTGGTATCTCTAGAAGCTTAAAGGTCTTCAACCAAAAATAGCAAGTCAGTGATCTGTAAAAGCCGTGGTTCTGATTTGATGTAAAAATGCCTGAACACAGGATATGGGAGCACTGAACCATTCCAATTCCAGAAATACAACTTTTTAATACACTGCTTTGCTGGAAAATTACTGCCTACTTCTAGTACTCTGTGCTGTGTTCTTGACTTTTTTCACTGATGTGAAAATGGAAAAACTATGGTAGGTATGAATAAGTTCCAGTGTCTGGGCATAAAGTATCTATAGATCACTTTATTCAGGTTCTTTTCATTAAAAACTGATCAATCAGGCTTAAAAATAGCAGCCCTTGGAGTTTATTCTCTGTTGAGCGTCTTCATTACAGTGCCAAGAAATGCTGCTGAACTGAATCGACTCCGTTCATACAAAGCTCAGTTTTTGCTCTTGATTGCATAACAGATGGATTATTATAATTCTCTGCTTGCTGTTCTTCCTGCCTTTCTGCTGAACAGAGACCAGGTAATTCCAAATGCTACAGCAAAAATGCTGACCTGCAAAAAAGCATCCCAGTGTATTAGCCCTCCTCTTAATACCTTGTATTGGCTTCTACCCTAGGGTCTGATTAATGTCATACAACACCATCATCTGCCACGAAAACATCTATGACTCTGGATTTGGTAGCCAATTAAACTTTTTTTTTTTTTTTTTAATGTTTCTTGCCAAGCCAAGAGATTTGATGATACAATTCACCACTCCTGATTATTCTGTAATTCCAGCTGATTGTTGATTGCTCTATTTCTGAAGTTAGCTACTGCAAGGCCTTTTTACCATTATATTATTCACCTTTGCAACTCAGCTCCTTCTGACATCAGGAAGATGGATGCAATAAGCAACTTTAAGGCTAAGTTTAATTCATTCTGCCTGAAACAGTTTTTAATTAGATATCATTTGAGATTTTTTTTTTTTTAATTACTTCTTGGCGCTTCTGGTCACTGAACTCTGTAACATGCCCTAGTATGATAATGAGAAGTATGCCTTAGAAGTTGAAATGCTAAAATACTAAGTGCAAAATTCACTCTTAATATTATTCTTAGAGTCAGAAGAATTCTATCATTTACCTTTTGCAAATTATTTTAATAAAGTTTCTAAAAACACTGTGGGGAAAAAAAATAGCATGACCTCTCCAAATCCAGAGATAGTCTTTTTACAGTGCTTTTTTTGCGGGGGGAGAACACCTTAGAGTGGTACTCAGATGACAGGGTAAAATCTTTTACTTTATGCAGAAGAAGCTGAAATCAAAAGATAGAATCAGTGGAGATTAAACTAACCATGAAAATAAAAAAGTATAAAAACAGCATCCTCCATGCCCCCCAAAAAAAGTTGTAAAGAAGTCTTTTCTGCCTATTTCACTAAACTTTGTGCATTCCAGAAACATACAGTTCTCTCTTGTCTAGGACCACCTCTGTACAATTTCTGTACAATTTTTTCTTGCAATTAGGTTTGTGGAAATTGTAGTACCATACAATGAAGTTAGAGGACAAGAAGTTTGGGGTTTTTTAATAACTACTAAGCCAAACTTGTCATTTTTGGTACTGAGTCTACTGACAAAATCTATTTTTGATCACAAGCATATTACCTTCACTAGCAATGTTGGGTAACTGAAAGCAGAGATTCCATACTGGAAGTAAAACCAACATATTGTATGGCTACTGTCATTAAGACTTCATTCTAGTAGCTCATTAGAACCACAGAAGCTAAAGTAAAGTGCAGAAGGGTAATGTAGTGATAGACTGTCTTTGCTTTCAGCAGTCTCTCTTACACAACAGAAGCCGTCCTTCCCAGGAGAGGTGAATCTCAATAATAAACAGGTAATAAAAGCAACCAGTTTCATCCAAACCACCAGAAGAAAAATCTTACTTTATGCAAGAAGCAGGTGTCATCAATACAGTCCTACCAGTAAAACACTCACAGACCTCTTTAATGAGCTTCTCACACTGCTGTCATAGGCACCCAGAGCTCTCTATGATAAAATATTAACTCTCTATCATACTCCAGTTCATGTGTTCATATACTATTTTGGTGCAGATGCTCTGAAAGCAATGAGAGAAAATTGTATTTGCACAGAAATTATCCAGACAGGAAGAAGGACTAGAGTATGAAATAGGTCTTCTCCATCTCTGAATTCTATGACTCAGATATAAAATCTTTCCTACAGTGTTGCTCATCCCTGCTCACACCATTATATATAGGAATATACAGATATTCAGTGAAAACCAAAGAATGGAAAGAGGTGCTGTTGTAGTCACTTACAGAAAAGGGGAAAGCAGTGCTTTCCTGGAAATGTTTGTTTCAACCCTGTTACTATATCCTTTAGTGTTATCCTTACATATAAATTTTGTGAGCACACTGTGTGTCATTGACACCAGCTGGAAAATAATGAGGAGTATGAAAGTCACTTATATAATGCATACCACAATGATGGGGTATATGGTCACCCTATAAACTCTCATATTTCAGGTACAAATTTCTGTCTCCACGAATGATTGGAAAGCTATGATCAAGGCATCAAGGGGTTAAATGCTTTGTTCAAGACCAGACAAAATTTTGTGCCAGAAAAGAGATTAGAGAAGAAAAAAAAAAAAAAAATTTTAATGTAGAGACACTGAGAAAGGCAAATCAATCTTCCTTGTCCAATAAGCATCACACACACAAAAGGAGTACTTGGTCTGTAACAATTCTCATTCAATACCAGAAAAGAAGTTGTTTTAATAAGTGCAGAGAAAGGACCTTCAGTGGGAATTTATATAAGGTTATCTTCCTATTGACCTGAATGGCATTGGATCAGACCTTTAGTTGACATTGCCATCCTCTGGTTCATTCTCAAAAGTCTTCTATATCTGGGTAAATCAGTTAGTCCACTAAGTAACTCATCCCAGTTTCCTTGCCAGTCACATAAGATGATAACTGAAGCCTTGGGATGCTATCTGTTAGTAAAAAGACAGGAGAAATGCAGAGTTACTTTAGCTGATCAGGAACAAATTGCCATATTTGTGTAAAAACTAGTATAGATATTTCTAATAAAACTTGTCATCAGAAGAAGCAGCTGCTAATTATGGTAGCAACGGCAGTTTAATTGGCATGGGAGCTTAATATCTTTGTTTGATTTCATACTACTGACAAATAACAAATTGAAAAAGGTGAAAGAACCAACATCAGGCATTTGGTTGGAATTGATTAACATTTAGATATGATCAATCCAAGACATGAAGCATCATTAATCCAGGTAGTGACCCCTAATTATGTTGCTCAATTGCTCACAGATCCACAAAACTTGTAGCTGAATTGATAGCATTAATTTTATCCTTTCCAACACTGGCTAGCTACAACAACTGTACATTATTAACAGTGGCATAAGTAAAACCAGTGACACAAACATCTTGACACAATGCAAAAACATTTATGCTCACTTTATATGGCACAGTAAGCCAATGCTTTGCTCTTCTGTAGATCAACTGCATAAGTCTCCCTCATTTAAGAAATCAACTGTCAAGGAACAATTGCAGTTAAGACATTTTCCACACTTGAACTCAATTATATAGTTAGGTTTCTGTCAAATTTACAAGCAGAGTCCTACATTTCTTTCCACTGTTCTCAAAGCAAATAATCCATTAATCTTTTACCATATGGCTTGCTAGAGATGGATTACTCACAATCTTTCCCATGGAAGTCATGATATTTGGAAATTCACAGCCGAAGCATTTTTTTTTACTCAGAAGGCAGTATCCTCAAAGACGGTAGTATTTCAAGAAGGCATTACCTTTGATTATATAATACTGAGGCACAGTATTAGTTGCATATTTCTCTACAAACTTCCGGTTACAGACATCTAGGTCATGATAGAAAGCTTAAGCAAAAAACAACCACCACTGCAGCAAGAATGCACAAGCCATGCAAGTCTGTCCTGGCTGGAGAATCGTAAGAGCTCTCTCCATTAAACTACACCTTCTAAGATGACACTGAGAAAGTATTGAAGCATTTAAAATGCAGCCTGATCAATCACTGATAAAGATGTAAGAAAGATAGGTCTTTTATAAGAAGTTAAAAGGAAACCAAACCCAAGCATCTAAAAGACTTTGGTATCCTGGCCTCACCAAAACACTCTCAGGTTCTGCCATTGAATTCAGGGCAAGCCAGAAATTAAAAAAAAAAAAAAAAAAAAAAAAAAAAAAAAAAAAAANAAAAAAAAAAAAAAAAAAAAAAAAAAAAAAAAAAAAAAAAAAAAAAAAAAAAAAAAAAAAAAAAAAAAAAAAAAAAAAAAAAAAAAAAAAAAGGTGTGTGTTCATAGTAATATTAAGGCTGTTCTTTAAAAGGCTTATCTAGACACAGATATCTAGATACAGAAGACTTTGGTCAGTCCTTTTGCTGCATGAGCATATTCCTGTAATTCCAACATTTCTATTACAGCACTGGGCCATGCCAAGTTCAACTTAAGCTGTCTGAAGAGTCTGCAGCCAAAAAAACTACTCAATGAGGAGGCACTAGTAGAAAATTTAGAAGGACACAAATTCCACTCTTTCATTTACCAAAAGGTTTCTCTCTGCTTGGGGAATAAATTCATTTGGGCCCAGATCCCTTGTGGGCCAGTACTGCTACAGAAGGTTGTTAAGGAACTTGTTCTAAGTCTGGATTCCATGTAACTAAAAGGCAGATAAAAAGACTTTCGTACTTCACCCAGATATCAGAAGAATGATCACAATGTATTTGGTCACTCTGGTGATGGTCATGTAAGTGTCACTAGCTTGCGGAGTACTAAGATGTGCTACCAGAAGAGCTGCTTGAAACCCTTCTAATCTTGGTCAAAAAAAAGTGGTAAATAAATTCTTCTCTCTACATAACTCATTTTCCTTTCTAGTAAAAATTGTTAGGCCCTGAAAACATGAAATCTGGGAAGTTCTCTCTGACAATGTCTGTCATTCTTGATAGTCTGGAAAATAAAAAGAAGGTTTAATCAGGTCATCTTCAAATGTCTTGAAATTATATCCTAGCTCCACTGAAGCCAGTCACCCTTAAGAACATTAAGATACTTCAGAATCCCAAATTAATTTGATGCAGCTGCCACTCAGCTCCTGTCCTAGTACTTTCCGTTTGCTAGGCACAACAAACTACTTTAATGACAATTCAGATAGGGCAGAGTTAAGGAACAATACATAATGTGCTTTTAGAAAAATTATTTTATTGCCTACAGCATCACTAGACTCAGACTTCTGAGTAGAAACAAAAAGTCACACCTTATATTTACAGGAAACACAAGATGTGGATACAATGTGTATGTGATTCCCACTTTGTAAAGACAGTGTTGTGATTTCATTTAACCTTAGAAGTGACCATTGCTGCTATTAAACTTCCACTCTTTTACAGTCTGTAGAAAAGGTATTATTTTACAGCTACTTGGTACTTTCCTTTTTACCCCTCAGTAGTCAAAAATCTTATATTCTTGTGCAGCTCATCTTCAGGATACAAGCAGCTCCCCCGAAGTATCTGTCATTAAGGGCTACAAAGCATGAACAATTGGATGCAGATTACCTTGTCTATCCACGACGCTTACGCATCCCCATTACCATGGTGCCTGAGCACTTTACAGTCTTAAATGCACTTATTCTCATAAAATAAGAGAAGCGCTACTGTCAGCATTTTCTAGAAAGAGAACAGAGGCACAGAAAGTCTATGGGACTTTCTGTGAAGTCAGTGACAGAGGCTAGCACTCAGACTAGTGGATTCACCTCTCTGTTTTTTTATTTTGCCCCAAGTGAAGTATTCAGATAGAAACAGTCTATATATAAAGTTCTCTGACACATTAATCTGTGTATGTGCATCTGTAATGCAGAGAGCCTAGCGAAATTGTGCCCTGACCTAGTTAGGGGCTCCAGATGCTTCTGTAGGCTAAATAATTATGATAGCAATTATGTTAATTTAGAATAAAGTAACTGAAGCCAATCAAGTTATTCCAGCATTACATCAATCCGAAATGAGAATTGAGCACTAAGTGACACATCCACTAATGTTTTTGGACCTTTTTAAGAGTGCTCATAGCCCACATGATGCATTCAATTGCTCCTTAAATCTAAAGTGTGTCCAGAGTAATGGGAAAGTGCTGTCCAAGCAGAAAGCCTCTCTTGTTCAATAAACTCTGTCCTCTGAAGTACTAGTATTACTAGAGGAGAAAAGCTTCTTTAAGCTTTCTTCTGTTATCTCAGACGTTCTAGAACTGTATAAAATTGTTTAGAGGTTACAGTGGCATTTCTGCTTTTACAGCTCATTTAACTATGCAATTAGACATTACAATAGATACGGAAGATTTAAAATTAGATATGCTTATCTTCAGTGCATGGGTCAGTACTTTTAACTTTAAAACAAATTAACATTTTGCTTCTCATCCCCCTCCCCTCTCTACCACAAAATGAGGGTGTTTATCTTAACTCAGCAATTCTCATTACTTCCATCAGACGGTAGGAGGCAAAGGGATAAGTTTTCTAGATTTAAAAAGAAAGTGTTGCTGTAAAGCAATTGCAAGATAGCCAGACCAATAACGCATTTCGTAAATGTGGAGGCAAATGTGTACGAATACAAAATTTCCATGATAGGAAGGTGAACAGCCTGTCCAATGACTGGTAATTCAGTGCTGGAAATTACATCACCCTGAACAGATATACAATATTATATTTCTATTTAAAATGGAGAAACTGAATGTCAGCGCAGAGGGGGACAAAGTAGCAGAGAAATATTGCATCTTTAATAGGATTTTGAATTCAAATATGCTGAGCAAAACTGCTTAAAATTGTATCTGAATAATAAACAGATAACATTTTCATTTTAAAAACAAACCAGCTGCTGGATCAACACGTAGCCATAAAATCCATTCTTTTATGAAGAGGATGAGAAAATACACCCTGGAAATAGAAATGAGAAGTGAAATCTCAGCCATGTGGCCTTCTTCAGGCTATGGAAGGAAAAATATAACAAGGTTAAATTTGTTCTTTTCTGTCTGCAGCCCAAAGAAAGTCTCAAAGCCACAATGTCGCTTCTCATCACAGTTTCTATTTCTAGCATAGAAGAGGGAGGTTTGGGGGTGGAGAGGGGAGAGGTTTAAGCTTTTTTTTCTTTCTTTCTTTTTTCTTTCACTCTCAGAATAGCATTACTTGTATTTAATATTCTACATAATCTTGGAGTATTTTATGTGAGAAATTATGCATATTAGTAAATGAGAACAGTGTCACAGGCTACAGAATATCCACATTTCTGGGAGATTAAGTAGTCTACTGAATCCAGAAAGAGGACTTCCAGTGACCAGTACCACTATGACTGAAACAGAATGGAATAGATCTTTCATTCACTTGAGGCTTTGTCTAGGACACATCAAAATCAATAGAAATTGACTTTTTTTTATTTCAATGGGTGTAAGATCGGTTATTTATCTCTTTTTCTCAGCAGTTTCCAATGATGTGTATGTCAATAATGAACCCTTTATCCTCATTGATATTGAGGCACCATTGGAAACAGATCATCTTTTCTACACAGAAAACAAAAAACAACCCCCTAAAGCATCCCTGATTGTAAAACAATACAGAAAGTATAGTTTTAGGAGTCAGAATATTTGTGGAATTAGGCACAAATTTTCAAACAGCAATGTTTTTTGGATGTCCAGCTAAAGAAAGTAAGGGCTGAATTCCCAGCCTCACCAAGGCCTCCTTTGGTATCACTTGCAGAGCTGAGTGTCCAGTGTCACTGGAATGACACCTATCAAACTCAAAACCTGGCACTTTTGTTGGAAGTGTTGCAGTAGCTCATGGCTTCTCTCTCAGAGCCTGCTAATTGAGACAACCAGCAGCTGTGCAACAAAATACAGATGAGATACGCAAACTGCTTTTTGTCAGACAGGGATCCACCAACTAAGGGGGAACATCCCCCCTCAGGGATGGTGACCCATATCACCAATGGGAGAAAAGAAATAGTCAACCACTAATTCATTAAATGAAATGGGCATCTCAAGTCCTGAAACAAATCCCTCAATGTCACTATTGGGGTTCGACAGCAGTACAGGAACCTACACAAAGGATTTTACTGCAGGATCAGGATTTTAACTTCTTTTTTTTTTCCCCCTTCTTTTTTTATTTGTTTTAATCTCAAGAAAATCACTGACAGATTTTCAGGTATTGGCCTGCTCCACCAGGCTTTATTCTCAGGAATTTAAGTTATTTTCACAACCATGCTTAGCTCCTGAATTAATTTTATTTGTCATTATTTGGTTAGAAGTAGTAGAAATTGTTTTCTCTTAATCAGATCTTATTTGACCTATGGCTAGCAAAGTGATATGAGCTGAAAAAAATGGGAAATGCAGAGAAAACTCAGGTTTTCCCCATCACTTCCCTTTCCAAGCAAAATCCCCATGATTTTTTAAAATTATTTTTTAATGAAATACTTCAAATCTGCACCCATTTGGCTGTAACATCATACCATAGGCTGGTAAATATGTTTGGAAGAAAAACTTAGTGAACATACTGAAGGTAAACACATTTTCATGAGCACATTATGTTTTGTCCCTCAGGGTTGCGGAGGCGCTGAACACAGAGAGCATTTTCATTTAAAGGACTGGTAAAGCTCTTGGTGTTCTTGCTATCAGTGCTCACCTAGTTTAGCTAAATTATTGAATTAAAATTTAATGAAGGACCAGGTTTGAAATTCTGCCCCACTGCACAAAGCTTATAAATACCCTACAACGATACTGCATTGTCATGATAAATTATACATGTAATGGTGCTGAAAGTTATGTAAATTCAAAAAAACTTTAATAAAGTTGTACTCTAACTGACATTGATTGTGTACAGTTGCAGACACAACTTTATCAACTGATCCTGAGCTGCAATAGGAGAGAAATATGTATTCTCTTCTCTTGTTTATTCCCTCAAAGAATAAACTGAAACTCACCAAATTATCCTCCCTTCACAACTGTCTGAATATTAATTGCAAGCTTGAAGGGCAACAAAACATATACAGCATCGCCAGGACTAGTAATTAATCTGAAAGTTTCAGACTCAGACATATTGTGTACTCAGTGCTGAAGTGATAACCCAGAGAATGTATTCCTCCTTTGCTGCTGATGGTCTATGATCATTCTTGTAGACACATTCAGAATTTAAATTTTTCAGACTACAGACAGAATAAAATGCAGACCTTTAGAAATTAACCCTAAGCAAAAGTCACTATGGAAAGGAAAGTTCTATGCTATTAAGTATTAATAAGGAATAATCCTTTTTTTTTTTTTTAAATTAAAAATTGTGTTTCGACGTATTATAAAATAAAGTTGTGGTTAAACCACCATGCCAGTCAGTCAGTTCTTCAGTGGTTTCACTATTATCCTTTACAACTGATTCCAACATAAACAAAATTTGGCAACGCAGAGAGCTCACAGAATGCTGACAAGCAAGCTCTCCCACTTTGGGGAAAATTTCTGCACTTGTTATTGTTGCATTTATTGGAGCATCTGCTGGTAAGGATCATTTTTCCTTACTCTGATTATTTGCACAAGGTTTAGTCCTTTACAAGCACACTGTTAAGGAAAGCACTTCTCTAAGGAAAGCACTCTCTAAGGAAAGCATTTCCCAAAGGGCTAGTAAGAGATGATGAGGACAGATACTAAGTATTCCAGTTTTCTCCAGTCTTTCTAATTTCTTTGGAGAAAAGTCTATTCCTGTATAACTGCAAACTTGCTTCCCTCCCAAAGCTCACACTCATGTGTAAATGATGCAGATATACCTCAAAGCTTGCAGGGAGTCTGCAACAATAGCACTTAGGCATCAGCTGCTCTGTGCATGTTGTTGGAGAGTAGATCATTTTACTCATTAGAAAAGATGTAAAAAGAAAGATGAAGACACAGCATGAATGTACAATCCAGCTCAGTAACTTCTCATTTTGGTATGCCTCTAACAGGTACTAGAGGACTTGATTCTTGATTGATATCATTTTCTGAAGAACAGTTCAATTTTCAAAAACTGGGAAATATGCTGTATAATCAGGTTGATGGCTACACACACACTAAATTTGAGTATGTCCATATCTGTTTCACTTGCTCTACCCAGTCTGGCTAAATACAAAACACTTATAATCTGGAAGCAACAGACATATTAGTGAAACACTCAGAGAACATAAATACCTCTTATATGCAAGGTGGACCTTGCCTTTTCATAATCTTACTAAAAATCAATGGCAAATGCAGATTTAATCATCAGCAGAAGATATTAGCTTTATCAGAGCACAACATTATCCCACCTGTAATTCTTAGGGTATATAACATAACACATTCAGGGTTCATTTGGGCACCTTGCATGCCACTGTATTGTGGTCATGGGTACACAGAGTGAGACTGCTGACTGCAAAATGTAGCATTCTGGGAGCGTTAAGCATTCAAAACCCAGACTTTTGAGTTCCAGGTTATCTGGGGTAGAATGAATTTTGGATTTGCCGTCTTATAAAGTCTAATATCACCAAAAGTTCTTCAACATAACAATCACTAAACAAGGAAAAAAAATAGATAAAAGACATGACACAAAAGCATCATCAGATCATTTCATCAAACCAATCAGAGATCAGTGATGAGAAGATACAGAACTCAGACTTTGAAAGCATCACAGTTCACCTATATTCAGGCAGTGACTTAATTCATCTTATTATAAAGCCAGAGAAAAACAGATTGGGTTCAGAACAGAACATACCCTAGGAAAAGAAATATTGAGATACACATTTTGGCGTGGACTCATTTGTCCTTCTAGAGGAAAACAGTAAAAGTGGCCACACATCACAGACGTTCTTAAATAAATGACAGTAAAACTCTTATTGACAGCATTACACACAAACTCCACTTTCAGCAGGATATTCTTTAACGTGATGTACCAAAGACTCTCTTTAGTAAAAACTTCTAAGGAGACCTCCCTTCTTGCTGGGTAATAGTATGGAGAAGCAATTACTCTCTTATTCTCTATGGTGGCCAGCTGGGAGTTTCAGGCTAACACCTGCAGTTGCCCTTTCTTTGCCCCCTCCCATGGGCAAATGAACTATACAAACCACTAAATCTTTTCATCTTTATCTTTTATCTTCTTAAGGAAAGCTAGTTTCACCTGACCCTCCCAAGACCTGGAGTTAGGGTGGAGCATTTCAGCATTCTAGGGCAGATAAAGCAGAAATTCAAAGGGCGTTCCTCCCACCTCTTCAACCTAGCCACCAGCAACTCAGTAACCTCTGGCCTGAGATGCTTTATATAAAAGTACCAACAAATCAGTATGACACCTCAGTACTGTAACACCTCAGGTGATTGTTTCTAAGTTTTAAGATCAGAAGTGCAAAGAAACTTTTGATAACTGAGCGTCAAAAATAATCAGAGTAAGAACTATGTTGTTTGTAGTCCTAAATGATAAATGCTTGTCCATAAATGCTCAGCACCTGATACAAATTCTCAGATGGCCAACGATACCTTAACCTCCGCACTAAGCCAAATAAAGTTCTCTCCCTACAGTTATATGTATATTCATTCCTGGAGAGCTTGGGTGTCAAACACAATATTTCTGGTGGGTAGAAATATTCTCATTTCCTCTCCATATCTGCAGACACTGTTTTAGTTTGTTTATAAACAAATCTCTCTTTCTCTCTCTGACATGTGCATATTAATGTGCACCCATTGTGACCGTGAAAGCATCTTAAAAAAGTGGAACTAAAAGAAGAGGAATTTCAGATACTTTAAAGGTGTGGATAGTTAAGCAGTACCAAAACAAGGTGAAAAATGTGAGTTAATCCCCTTTCGAAACATAGAAGCTGTACAATTCAGATCTCTAACACTATGTAGAGATAGCTCTTAGCACTTGTTTTGCAAGGGTAAGGTTTTTCTTCTGTCAGCTTTTGACTCTAGTCTTTCATTTTCTTTACTTTCTCACAAGCACCTCAGAACAAAATATTTTATTTCACGGTGAATGGAACCTTTTGTGTCAAACTAAATGAAATGTTTCAGTCTTTCATTTCAGCAAGAAATATTCCATTCATTACTATTTGAATAATTCTCTCCCTTTCTATTTCCCTTCCCCTCCCCTTAATTTTGTAGTCTGATTTGGCAAGGAAACATCTGACATGACTACACAGGGTGTCAGACATTCCTCTCTCTCGTTGACTAATTTCTATCAAATTTGACAGTCAGAGTTCAAAGCTACTACGTGAGTTTTGTGAAAATCGGTGTCTCAGGAGATAGTAGAGACCATATTAGTACTCCCACTGAAGAAAAGGCAGAGAGAACTTAGTATTTGACAGCCACTGCTGGGCTGGTCAACACATATTTACTATCTGGTCAATTTGCACGTGTTGTGCTCTAGACCAGCCACAGCACTTACACTGTCTCTCACCCAGTGAGTAAACCAGAAAGCAGGTTGAGATTCAGGGGGACTGACAACAGTATGAGGATGGTCCTCAGGAACACAGAAGAGATCTAGAAATATCTCAGTGCTGAGTTTGAGGTTCTTGCTGTGGGATGGGAGGGTGTCATAGGAGACACAAGACATAAACCCATTATAAACCAGGCCTCCGTCACTCCTTTGCCTGTAGAACTACTTGTTTCAGATTGGCTGCCAAAACAAAATAGACTATTTACACAACTTTCAAATTCCACCCACCTCAAATTTTGAAAAATAAACAGTTATCAACTGGGAAGTTTTGGGGTTTCCACTTCACAGTAATGTCTCCGGCTCTGACTTAATTTCTGCAGACAATACCAGTAAGACAGACAAGAACCTCTGTAGGGTTATTTTCTCTGCAGAAGCAGTGAAAATCATTTGCTGTCCCAGATGTCTCAGGCACAGCACTCCCTCATACATACAAATGAGCTTCCAGGTCAGTCCAGTCCTCCTTCCCATGAAACCCTACTGCACTGATTAAGGCATTGGCCTGCATTCACTAAAATTTCCATCTCTTTATTCACCCTTAATAAAAAATTGAGGCTGGCCGTGATTAAGGAGGCCACCAACTGCCAAGTGTGAAATATCTGCTTTGAGGGCACATGACTAAGGCCAAGTCCATAGCTCATGTAACGTATTCAATTTTCCTGGATCCACCCGATCAGACATGTCAGTTTACTAAGGGCAGTTGTCTGTCTGCCTCTGTATTCAAATTCCTCCCACGCCAGGGAGGAATTACATGGGAGTGTAGGCTCTCTTTTTTGAAAATACTTTCAGACTATGTATAAACCAAGGTGTAATGAAGGTCCTTAGTTGACATGTTCTTGAATCTGCAGTTCTGCTGAAAAAAAAAATTTTATATATATATATATATATCCCTCCTTTCTTCTCTGATTCACAACTGGAGCGGGATCCTTTAAAAAACTGTCTTCTTTCTCATGCAAATCTTACCAAAGTCATCCCATGCACTTATGAACTGTGAAAAATATAGATTCTCAGCTTACCTGTGAACATAATTGTGCTTAACTAGCCTCACTCAGGCTAAGCAATACATCACATTACTGTATAGATAATCCTTCTAATATTTAGAGTGCTACTCAATGCAAATAAGGATGCAGACTTCACAACCTGAGTATCTTTTGGGGGCTAAAAGCCAAGAAAAAAAACAAGGAAGAAAAAAAAAAATTCTTTATATTGGTATATATTTATGGATCCAAGTGACTAATTGAATGGCTAGCATAAAAACACACTTGTGATTGGGAATTGATTGTATTTTTTTCAAAGAGAGCTGGAGCTTTCCTGGGGTTTAACCTGTCATTTGCATAGGTTAATTTTAAATGTCAGTGCAAATTTAGCTTGAAAAGATAATTATAATATTTCACCTCCTTTCATCTCAGGTTATGTAAATGAGACTTTAATCTTTTTGCAGTTCATATTATATTAATAAGTAAAAAAAAAATTTTGATTTATGTTATGCTGTCAATCACTTGATAGCAGCGGACGCAAATGAAAGCATGTGGGTACAAATCAGGCTAATTTCCAACTATTCTCTTACGTCTTTCTTTTTATCTATAGGGTTATGGCACATATTCCAGATAAGGAAGTGAACAGAGAGATAGTTTTGACAGGTATCTTGTTAGATTGATATGTCATTTTTATCAGTAGTAAATGAATTTATCTCTCTGATAAGCAGACTGTTTCTTAGACAGATGGTTCTTTATGCAGTATTTCATTGTCTAAGACTTCACAGTTCTGCTCAGGATCAACCACCTCACACACATATATACTTACAGTTGCTAAAAGTCTTCCTTACCCCACACTCTTTTTGGTTGTCCACAGTGAGAGTAAGGCCCAAATCATTTTGCTCTGGTTTCTCCCTTCCATTTTCATACCAGTTGTGGATCTTATTGAACACCTCAGAGCTTCTGCATATTGCAACATCCTTCACAAATTGTTCCAAGAGTAGTGCAACTCATCTGGAATCAGGATGGGCCAAGGCACTAATGACTTAACTTTGCTTTCAACTGACACTTTTATTCCAAGGATGTGAAATGGATGAAAACAGGTCCAGTTCCTAATCATCACCATCAGGTGACACTGTTTTTTTACCTGTATGTAAACTTTGTTCCCCATTTCACAGCTGAAATAGTTTCTGGGCCTTGTGACCATCAACCTATCACAGTACGAATCAATGCTGGGCAGTTAGAGATTTTTTTACTGTCATTTGATGTCTTTGTTCTACAAAACATAGACAAGGCTTGTTTCCTTCATGAGAAACATTGCAGCAATTATTTCCTACAGAAAGTCTGGAAAAGGCCTTCTGTCTCTTTGGATCACTCCAGAACTCCCATTATAACTTCAAAACAGATCCAGGCAGTGAAACACTTCGGTCTCACTGAGCCCTACATTTACTCCTAGAAGAAGGTATACTTGGACAATGCGATCTGGACAGGATGTGCCTCCATTCACACAGCTTCTCCACGGTACAAGGGAAGACTGACAAGATCTAATAGTCTGAAGAAATGCAAGGGATTTAATGAGCAAAACCAAGACTTTTTTTTATATCCCTAATCCTTTCTATGGGAATTTCATGTATAGAAGTACTTATACATTGGTATCATCAGCAGCCTAAGAATAATTTCTCATTTCACCATTAAACATCTCTTACCAGTTAAAAATCTGGTTTTCAGGACTGTTGTCCCATAGTTGGAGTTTCATCAGGCCTTGATACACTCACCTGTCACTTGAGATGTTTTTAACATGCTTCTTAATGCATAAATGGCAATACTAGAGAGTTCAAATAATCCTCTGACTGCCTAAAAGTATTTGAATCCAGGCCATCTCCTTTTTTAAGATTTTCAAAAGTCTATTGTTCTCTAAAACTAGTTTTTCACATTAAAGTGTTCTCATGTTATTATCTCCATCAGCTCAAACCAAACCAAAGGCAACCAGAATTTTAATCCTTCTGATGTGTTGTAAAATAGCCCTTGATAATCCTTGTCCAGTCCTTGAAAAGAAGATTTCTCATTGAAAGAAATGGTGGACTTTCTACAGCTATGTAAGATAACCAACACTTGAAAAAAGAGATCATCTAAGAGAAAAAACTATACAGACAGATTCTCAGTTGCTATAAATAAAAAATAACTTTTATCAGTAGAAAATTTGGCTTATGATTTATGTATGAACATTACCTAAGCCAGCCTTCATCCCTCTCTTACACCAAACTGAATCTTTCTGCAGATTTCAAAGTGTTTTCTGTATCATTTTATAGATTTCAAGGAGAAAAGTAAGCCGAAATGATGGAATGAGAAAGTCTTTTTCCAGTGTCTGATCTGGATTGAAAGAAAAATCACCAAGCACATTCTTACATGTTTTGAATCAGAAGTTTTCTTATTACGATCAGACATTAGTTGGCATAAATCCAAACTACATCTGTAGTTTGAAATTTGCTGATTACAGTGCCCTTCCAAAGTAAGCTATCTTAAAATTTTACAATGGTTTGCTAAAGAAAGTAATTTAATAAAATGTAACATGATGTTGTGCTTCCTGACTGTGTGTGGGGAGGTTCCACCTAATTACTTTTCCTTCGTTTTCTCCCACACATGTACAAATGCATGCACTCTTCCTCCCACATTTTCATAAATGTGCAGTGTAGAATTACTGCACTGACAAGAAAATAGAAATAATTAAGTCCTCTGCTTTACCACTAGATCATCCAGGTCACATTCCTACGCTCCACTTTCAGTGTAATAAAGTATTATTAGACACTTTGACCCATTAAAATCAATAGGACTACTGCTGGACATAGTTGATATTACATTTGCAGAAAAGCATTTTTCCCCAGTGAGAATATGGATCAGATTCTTTTATTCTCTTCTTCCCTCTCTTGTTTTCACTGATACTCACATGAAAGCAATGACAATTTTGAAAAATTAAGTAGGGCTTTCCTTAGCTGCTACTCAAATAAGATTTTTTTTTCTGAACGCTAAATGATGTTTGTTCACTAGACTTTGTCTTTCAGCCATGCAAAACAACCTAGTTTGTATGAAACCTCTTCCAAGGCTTAAAATTCAGTGTAGTGAAAAAATCGCCTTTTGCCTTCCATTACAAGGTAAAACAAAGTACAAAAAAATAAAAGTTCAGCTTTGGTAATGACACTAAAATATTCAGGAATGTAAAAAGGAGAGAGAGCGCATGCTAGAACTTTACTCCATGACTTGCAGTGAAAGTGTTTTACAGTAAAAGGATGTTTTACTCTTGGGAATTAATCTGCTCTCTGTTTTTAATGTGTTACATAGTCTACTCCAGAGTAGTAAAATACTGAAAGCATTTTTGTTATTTGTTTGTTCTCCAAAGAACAAATTACCAGTTTTCACCTGGGAAAAGCTCCCAGCTGAAAAGCTCAAATATTCAGTGGATCAGGGTTTGCAAAGCAATGTTCATTCTTAGTTTATCTTTTTTTTTTTTCAAGAATAAATTCTTGTTGCTCAGAATTACATCAAAAGGCAATCCTGCAAAGTAAACAATCTTTTTTGTAACAGAGATTAAGGAGAAAAAAAAAAAAATTAAGCACCTCATTCACAGGAGCAGAGTCCCCTTTTTAAAATAAAAATCTATACCTTTTATGCTTATCACACAAGTTCTTTTCTTGAAGCCAATCAGACTGTAGCTAGTGTATTGAATAAGCAGCTGTCGCTTTACTAAACTAATATCCATTAAACAAAATGGTCATAAGTGCATCAATCTAATGTAATAGCAAGACTGCCATTGACACAGAAAGTTGTCACAGGATCAATGTCCCCTGCCTTGAAAATAAACATTGTGGTTTCGACACAGCACTTATCAAGCAGCAGGAGACCATTATCCTGTGATAACATCCTATTCCATTGACATTATCTGTTAACTAGACATACTCAGATAGTGAAATATCAACTTTGTTCACTTTGGATAAAATGAGCACTCATTTTACATCTGCTATACATAATTATTGGGCATGTGCATTTCCCACAAACCTGAGTAACTTTAAAAATACAAAAATGATTAAAAAATAGTTTACAACATATACTACTACTTATATGGCTATTGAATGTTCTTAAATGAGCAAGAGGTAGCGAAGCCATCAGAATTACAGCTACCTCCACATTGCTTTCTACTGCTGCCAAACCCTTCCCTTGCTATTATTCTGTCATTTGCTCGTCACATTGTTGAGCTATGATTTTTCCTTGGCTAACCCCTTGTCTGAACTACCTTTCTAATATCCATTCTGACTATCATACAGTCTATGGGTTTTTTTGGATAAGGAGGGTGGGGTGTGGGGAGCATTTTTTGTTTTGGTTTTGAAGTAAAAACTTTTCCCGGATCTGTTTTAATTAAGCAAGTACATCAGGACCAGACAACATTTTGACTGATAAATGAAGGATTACTGATCCTAGGATGAAATCTTCCTGCGCTAAGACCTACGTGCATCTCCCTTAGAAGTCAGCAAATCATTGGAGCACTGCCAGACCATTTACAAGCACCTGATGCATTTCCTAATTCCACATCCCCTTCACAATTTAGTTACTAACTTCATAGCTGAGGCTGCTTTCTGGTATGCGTATTACTCATTCAAGGCAGCATGTCATTCACAAACTAGGACCTTGGCCTCCCCTATCCATCATCCTCTCACTCATGTGTCCGTAGATATTCACTGACAGTCATTATGTGTTGCCTTATGAGGTCTTTATTTTCCCCTCCTTTTGTGTGATTTTTACACTTAGAAAATAAAAGCTCTTAATCCCACTCCCTGAAAGTATAGAATTTGCTTAAAATGTCATCTAGTCTTCAAGAAAAAGATCCACCTTTTCAGAGCCTAAGAAGCTTGCAACGTTATTGTAAAAAATAGGGTAAGATTAGTTTGCACACTCCAAAGTGAAGTGTTCTTAATTTATTGCAAAATTACCACATATTTCTATCTTTGATTAAATAACAAATACAAAAGACCAGATCTAATTACGGGCATATGATAGGCCTATTGTCTAGGAGGAGTAACTACTACACAGTTTTCTCCTGTGGAGCTGAGGTAGCTGGTCTGCTACATAATATGGTGTAGAGTATTGAAGTGGAACAGTTTTCCTTGCTGAAAGTTTAATGTCAGCTGTATTCCTCTGCATGCATAATGTGTTTCCTACATTACTCATCAATATTCAGGCAAGAAACAGTTGCAGAAGTGGTAAATGAGGAGTGAATTAACTTTAAAAATGAAAATAAAACCAAAAAAAAGAGGACATCTTATATAATGAAGAAAACAAAAGTTATGCAGCTGGCTAAGCATCCTTCTACTCTGCTATATGTGTGCAAGTTCTCTCATGACAGCCCACATCACAATGCCACATTGCCTTATGTATTGCAGTTAAGCATGTTTGGCACAAGGATTTTGTCCTAGCTTTCTTAGCACGAGACAGATTGGAGCTTTCCTGTGAACTGGCTTACAATGTACTTGTGCAAGTTTTTGCCTTTTGTCCAAATCTCCATGACTACTTGACACTTATTTGAGCTTTTCTTAAGCCTGCACACTCCTTTCTTCTGTCCTTTCCTACTACCTACTCCTGCTCTTCAACTCCCATCTAAAACAAGCTATATCGTGGTCATCTGAGGCTCCACAGAACTTTTTTCCTAGCATATCTCATGACAGAAGTGTAGGCCTACCATCTGCATCTCACCATTTCAACTGGGTCCACACTTAGATGTCTCTTTCTTGCACTGTTTCAGCTAAAGCTCCCCAAGTATCTTCAAAGAGAGAGGGAAAACAATGCAGGAATAATAGTCCACAGTGCTGATGGGTGAATGGTAAGTATTCTGTCCCTCAGAGCCTCCACTGAAGCAATGCTCCGTGGCCAAAACAGAAGTCAGAGGCAAATATGGTATCCTGTTCGTACTGGAATCTCCACGAAAACAACAATAATTCAAATAGTATCTTGAATTTGCTCTTGCTTTTTTTCGGCTTTCCTTGCTGATCAGTCCTTACTATTGATCATAGCAATTTTTACACTCTCACCAAATGATATATATAGTGAGTAGATTGTACCTGAAGTTGAAACTTTATCATTGGAAGTTAATTACTGAATATATTACAGTATATTTCTAATTATTCTTCAAGATGGACAAGCCAAAGTAACAGATTTTGTTTCACCAGAGAAGAAAACGTGCTTTCTTACAAAGCCATAGGGACGAGGGTGGGTGATGCTGGAATCAACCCACAGATGTAACAAATCTCAGTAACTCATGACTGACTGACTCATTATTCTGGCATGTCCCAGTGTATTCACTCCCCTCAGCAAGGCACTACAGAAAGCAGCCTGACTGATACATAAAGTCATAAAATAGAACCATCCCAGACATATGCGAGAAGAACATTTAGATGTTTCCCACTTCACAGAGTAACAGAGAGGCTAAAAATGGGAAGTTTCAACTGTTTCATACATTAGGATACCATAATGTTGTACAAGCTAATTTATGCATCCCTCCTGGGCCTTATTACCACAGAGGTACAGCAGGGAAGGACAAAAGGGTAGCTAAAATCTATTGCAATTACACATATGTAAGCAATTAGGGGCACGTTCTGTTTGCCCTTTGCGAGAGCACACAATAGGAGTTGCAATGCCTATACTCCTTGGCATATTTTTGCTCAGTATCTCAGAGCTCACAACAAAATTTAGGAAAGGAACGATTACTAATATACACTAATATATAAAATGAGGTCATGGCTGCATTTTTGTTGTACATGGGTTTTTTATTGATATTATTATTTTGTAAAATTGGTAGAGAGCTGTGCAAAAAAAAAAAATCAGAAATATTAATTAGGATTGTAAAGGAAGATTCCTGTGAAAATATTTTCATTTGGTTTTGGGTGGGAGAGCAAAGGAAAAAAGGTTTGGAGTTACTAGGTTTCATGGTGCATTCTAAAACACTGAACAAAATTTTTAATCATGTAATGCTGCTTCTTTCCCAGGAGGAGTTGCTTCTTGGAAAGTACAGCTCTAAAATAATCAGCGGCTAAAAGGCTTGGCCATTCTTGCCTGGCTGCAAGTCTTTTATATATTCTCTTCAGACCAGGGATTTCAGCTGGAGTTTCCCACGTGAGGTTAGTGCCTTTGCCGAACAGGCCATTAGCTACTTTGAGGCAGATCTCTCAAACTCCTTCTTGGATCTGTTCTACTCTATAAAATTGAAAATTCATTTAACCACATCAAGAGGCAGCCTGAGTTTCTATGACAGTGATTAGAGCACTTTAAGATGCAAGAAATTGATGTTAACGTACTTGTTCAATGGAAGTTTGATTAGTTATTCAAAATGGAACAGCCCCAACAAGGCAAATGTATCCCTGGAAACAGAGCATGGCAGTAAAGGCACTCAGATGGCTGAAGATCAAGTCTGTAATTAGAATGAATTCAGACAAATTCATGTAGGATCATTTGCAGTGAATGTCTGTGGTGGTGCATTTCCCCCTTTCCCCTGGGCCACTCTGCGATCTCAGGAACTCCTGTTAGGCCTTAGCCATTGTGTAACGAGTTGGGCGGTTGAGCGTCCCTTGACTGTACCAAGCACTCTTGCATGGCTGAGGTGGGGAGTGGCACTGATCGTACCAGGAACACCAGCTACCTGATCAAGGTAGGGAACGAGAGCGGGGGATAATTCGTCATCCCTGACAGCCCTGAAGCATTCCCCACCTGCATCATAGCTCAAGTGGAACGATACCATTGTTACCGTGGAACAATATCATAATTACTATCCCGGATCACCCCAGATAGTGGCCAGGATGGAAATTTACTGATGACTAAAGCCAATCATCTTGCAAACCTATAAACAGTGGTCCCAAACGAGTCCCTTTGAGCTCTCCTGGACCACAGTGGGCTGCACCCAGAATCTCCCTCTGAGCAGGACACCTCTCAGAGTTCGCAAACTGTCAAGTTTGTGATATTCGGAGGACCGTCGGGACCTGGCCTGAAACACTCCTTGGCCGAGACGCTCCTCGAGGCTCCACCCTTCGCCCGATGAGAAATGCCAAGACATTTAGTGTGAGTATTTCACGACATTCAAGGGGAATTTTTAACAGGTACCTTTACCTAGCCTTTGGCCTTTATAAACTTATCTAGCTTTAGACCTTTATAGATCTATTCAGCTTTGGGCCCATATGTGTGATGTGTGCGTGTGTTTGTGTGTATTGATTTAGACAATCAGTAATAACCATAACCTGTAATCAAGTCGCTTTAGTAATTGTGGTAGACTTGATTAACTCACTTTGTAACTGCTAAATTAGTCAATGACTAAGTGCTGTTAAAATCTTATGTTTTACCTTAAAACTGTGAATGAACTTGAGGTTGCTGCTAAACACCTATAATCCCTTAGGCATAAACCGTTGACCAGATCTGAGACTAGGGGTAGATCCAGCCGCATCTAGGCTCCTCTCTGAGAAGGAGTTTAGAGAGCAAGGGGGTCTACTCTGAACCTCGTGACTCAACGGGAGGATCTCCTTATTCCTTTTGTATTAGACATAAACCGTTGTCCAAGTCTGAGACTAAGATTGGATCCAGCTGGGTCTTCTCTGAACCTCGTGACTCAACGGGAGGGTCTCCCGTACCCTTTTGTCCTCAATCTCTGTATAAATCATTCCAACTCAATTCTACACAATTTTCCCTGTGTATGCTTAGTCCATGTAATAAGTAATAGAGTGAATCTTGCCATCGAATTCTGTTAAGTCATGCTTTTATAAATTTCTATTAAAATCACTTTTTGCTGATACCTTTGCTGGTGATTCTTTAAGCAGCCTCAAAACCACTCATTCACGACAATGCCTTAACGTTTTGAGCATTTCCTATTAGTGTGTACACATGTGGTTCTCACTGCTTTTTCATGAAACTTTGAAAGGTCACACCTTAACATTAAAAAGGAAACAAAACAATTAAAGAAAATTCTACAGCTTCTAATCAAGCTCCATTAGTCACTAAAGTCTGCCTTAACTCCAGACCACACTTTTCAATATTACACTGCTAACAGAATGCGTACAGCAAAATTCTCCATTCTGTTCCAGCAAGTTTATCATATGTTTTCAGTGGTTCTGCAACAATTCTGTTCAGTAATCAATCATGAATACTAGCTATATACAGTACAGACAGCAGAAGAGATTAATTTGGGACAGCCTGGGGTAGCATGCTAATTAGTGATATGCTGAAACAGCATTTGTGCATGGCTCCTTGAAACCGCAATTTTTCCATTGGCACAATTGCCTCACCCTAAGTATCTCACCTTACAAATGATGCACCTTTTTATCAAATTAATTGGCCTGTTACATCAACACAGTCTGGAAGGAGACTGGTTTTACCTGTAAAATCTGAATAACTTTATTCTTCATATTGTATGCTGCATTTCACCATGTTTCTTAAATATCACTAGATACTTCCTATTTTTTAAATTCAAATGGGAGAGCAATAACTCTCTCATGTGATTATTACACTTAATAAGGTAGGATAAATAGTAGTATCCTAGTAGCCTTTTGCTGTAGTATATATTAATTATATATCTCCCAATATCAAGAAATTTTGTAACCATATTTTTTGATGACGTTGAGTCACTTTGGAGAAAGGAGATCAGAGCAAGAATAAAAAATGAAAACTCCAGAACCAGTGGCAAGTTTCAACTTCCACCATCCCAGGAAATGCTAAAAACAAAATCCAACAATGTAAATATAGTTGGGTTTGATTTGTTGTTTGCTTTTTTTTTCTTTTCATTTATCATCTCCCATGAACAAAGGCTGATTTTGAAACTACTAAAGAGAACAGCACAGCACAAGTAGCCATATCCCAAAGGCATTTATAGACTGAAGAATCAAGAACTAATAGCTCATAGGCTGCGTTAGCAAAACAGCAGCCCTTATGCAAGCAGCAGTTATATACACTACAACATTTTCCTTGAGATAAGGGCTATTGGCCTGGATTTCTCAAAAAATGCCTGAAGAGTGCCAGAGCAGTCTTACAGTACGATTTCACACAATATCTGGCTGAATTGGTACTGCTGGATACATCCTAAACTGTGCTGTGGTATTCCATTTCGCTCCTTCACCAATGGTCATAATAGACCATATCCAGGACAGTGGATTTGTTCTCCGGACTTTCTGGTCCTAAATAAACATGCATTACCAAAAGAATTACACCTGCTTGAAACATATCAGAAGACACAAAAATTAGAGGTTATAAATAAAATTGTTTTACAGAAACTTTCTTAAAGGGTACTTATTTCTGCTGAAAATGGTGTTGGACCAAAAGTATGCTAAGTAGGGGTTTTTCCTCAATGTTTTGCCACGTTTTGTGCAAGGCAGAGGGAAAGAAGGGTCCTTCCATTTTAATTCCTTTCCTGAGATTCCTTCAATTTTTCCTTAAGAAGAAGGAAAATTCAAAACTCTATGAGAAACACTTTTTTGTGGGGAAAAAAAGATAAATTTCCCCTGAAATTAGAAAGGTGTGAAAAATAAAAAATGTTGAAAAAATTCTAAAAATTTAAACAGTCAAAATTCCATTTTTCTTCTACAATTTTTAATTGAAACTACATCAGCCTTCTTTACAGGAAAGATATGTAGCAAAAGAAGTCAGCTACTGAGTCCAAAATAGCTCCTGCTATTTCATATAAATGAAACAAAACCTACTAAACTTTAAATTCAGTACTTTGGAGAAAGAGTCTTGGACATTTGAAGCCATGGTTCAACATTTATCGATACTTAATATATGTATTGTCTGACCCGCTGGCAGAACAAATGTGATCTGGATCAAGTGCAAGCACACAATTACATATTTCTCCAGCCACCCACACAGCAAGCAATACAATGCTTATGCCAAATCTATGCCTGCTGTGGGAGGACAGACGCTAAATGACTGAACAAGAACTGCTGAGACGGCAGAGTGAGCTTATACTGTTTCTGTGCTTTGCTTTGCATTTGAGCAATTTTTTATTTGTTGCTTTCCACTCAAAAGCCAGATTTACCATCTTATGGAGCTGCAGCCTGAGGCACTCTGTTCATCACATCAGATAGCGCACACATAATCAGCAAATTATTACTCTTCAGCATCTACTGAGATGGCCACCTTTGGAGAGAAGAGACACCTAGTCCTAAGGCACATTCAGTGTCTGTCTTTTTATTGAGACTGTTAACAAGGGGCAATTACAATCAATTCTGACAATGCCTTTTGTGCTACTGATGCCCATCAACTGGAAAATGGTCTGAGAGCAAAACAGTTGACAGAATTCAAGCAGCTATTTGCAGATAGATAGTTTTCAGAGTCTATTTTCATTCCAAGGTCAATTTGGCCCCTTCCTGATATTTCTCCTATGCTATTTTTATACAAAAACCTGTGATACAGGTTTGTTCAGTTTTTAAGGGCAAGCTTCTGCAGTACCTGCCCACTTTTCATCACACTGAAGGCAAAATCAACCTAGTATTTATATGCATCTCCCCCATCTTCCCCATTTTCCCCTAAAAGACAAGTTTTTCTAGAAGTGATGGAATTGACTGGAAAGAAATCCTGCAATTTCTCAGTACGATTAAACATGAAAGCAACCCTTGGCCTTCTGCTAAGTAGCTATACTGTAGGCAATCACTTGTACACAAGTTAGCTTATTCAAAGGGTCCTTCTACGTGGTTCGCAGTGCATGAAAGACACAGCTTCAGCAGCTATCCACTTGATACATAATTTGAGCAACAGCCCATCGATTAAAGTTTCCTCAATTCATTATCTATGCTCAGAAATACCCAGTCACCTCCGGAAAGCGTCTGCCTACTGAACTGTAAGCATGACCATCATGGCATTCTGAAAAGATAAGCTAAATACAATAGAAAGTGCAGAGAATGCCTTCAGTTATACAATATTAGGCTCTTAAGCAAAACTGGAGGTGCAAATTCATGTCTTCTAAAATTTAAGGGTTGAAGAATACAGAAAACACATCACCACCATAGTTGGAAGATTTCTGTAATGTTGAATTAATTCTAGTTAAATAATTTTCAGGTAGTAGTCACTAGCCTTCTGCTTAAGTGGTTATTCTAATATAAAAACATCTATCAGGTACGAAAGATGACCTTTTGAAAAAACCCAGACAAAAAATAAACAGAGGGGTGATTTCAAAGTACACAACTCCTAATGCTTGGAGATTCGCTGTTTCGCCTAACACGATGCCAAACTTATGATGCACAAATCCTACTAAATGGCTAACTCCCATCTACATTTCCACAATATCGGCAAAGCACAGAAAGCATCCATTCCCTTGAGAAAGTATGGAAAAGGTCCATTTATTATCAGAGGCATGAAAAACACCTTGAGTAAAGAAAACCAAAATAGTAACACTAAAGTAAAGCAACTTAGTAGTCTGCTTCTGCCTTATAACTAACTAACCTCAGCATGAAATGGTGGGATTCAGAGGAACACATGTTATTTTCTGAATTGAAGGTGACGTTTCCATGACTCTTTCATTAGTCTTAAAATATTTAAAAAAAAAAAACAAACAAACAAACAAACAACAAACATTTCCCTGGTCTATGGCTGTCAGCAGCCTGACTACTGAATTAATGTAGTTTATTTTCAGTTTATTCCACTGAAGAGGTTTTGGATGCTATCTTACAACAGTGCTGGAGATTTTTTCAAAGGTGCAAGGTAAAATGGGGTACTCACTTTTCCATGAAAATCCATTTCATTTTAGTATCTAACACCTATTTATTTATATGATATGTAGTCCATTGACATTGAACATAATGGTCTGTAGGAGAGGGCATTTTGCCTTATCTTTCTCTTACTACATTTTTTCCTACTTTTCATAAGTTAATAATGTATTTTGCTCTTCGTAGTCTTTCTTCTACCACAAAAGCGTCCATAAGCAGTGATGTTATTTATTGGCATATTGCCCAGTGTTTGAAAGTGTTCTCGCCTGTATTAAAAATGTAGAAGTCTGAATTAATTTAATAAGAATTGATTATGAGTCACTTGACAGTTCTGAAAATCCCAACCTCCCTAGCAATTTAGGAGTGTAATTTTAGACTCACTCTCCTCTGGGCAGGGAGGATCTAAAATGCTTGTAAAAATATATTGTGGAACAGAGACTGGTGAAGTTCGCTAAGGTTTGTTGGGTGTTGAGATATATGCAGAACACAGCTGACACTTTGCTACCACAAAGTTACTGCTGAAGTTAACAAGCAAGTGGACAAACAAGAATTTCAATATTAGTAGCATATTGACCAACTTCTGCATTTTAGCAGAACCCAATCTTGATTGAAGACACAGAAAGTTTTCTTTTTTCAGAGAACATTATTCCCCATTGCTCCTCCAAAGACGAGCAAGAAAAAAGAAATATTTTTCATATCTGGAATGACATTTCTGATCATAATTGTGGAGACACAAATACTCTTCCATCCCCAAGACACCAGGAGATTTAGGGTTAGAGTCATTGCCTACAATGTGGGAAATGGAGATTCGGGCTGTTGCTGGAAGGCCAGAGTAGGCACTTGAATTTGAGTTTCTTACATCCCCACTAAACTGTAAGCATGAGTAATAGGGGATTCCACTGTACCTGTATTACTTTATGCATGAAAATCACATTGAACACATTTGATCAACAAAGGCAAAAGAGAACACAAGAGTGAGGAAATAATTTCTAATCCAGGACTAATGGCAGATAACAATACTCCATTTCCCAAAAATATACAAAAATGCCTGCAGACTCCAAGGCAATACCTATTTACTCACCTGGATATGGAGTTAGACCTAATTAAAACTATGCACAGTTCCAAAATATTTACCTGTTTGGGGTATGTGCATTGCACTAACAGCAATGTTAGTTGGGTGTTACGTTTAAACTAGCATTAGATGTTTCACTTGGCACTAGACTTTACACAGCTATATTTCTATAAAAATAAGATGTTTTCAAATATTTTTATAAAGCTTTTATTGCTATGATAGAATTTTTGTAACCTGCACCAAGTCTTTATTATCTTGAGGAAGGGAGCTATAAAACTGCTGGTTTTAAAATCAATTTATTCTCAAGTCATCTTCCACTAGCAATTGCAACCTTGCTCTCTGCTACCTTCAGTTTAGTACTTGTGTTTCTATAGGAGTTCCTACAAAACGCACTTTTTTTTCCCCATTCTCAATTACAGGTTTCGGAAAGAAAACTACGCTGACAAACTGACACTAGAGAGACCTTTCAGCAAGTTATCCCAGAAAGGGTCAGCTTTAGTCTCTGAAGTACTTAGAAATGTATTGTACATGCCTCTACCATCATAATAACTGAGAACACTGCTGCTGGGTGTAAAATCCATGGTCTTCTCTGATATTAGCCTTCACAGTGCTCAAAACATAGTATATTGAATGCCATTTGTGATGAAGTGCCACTTGAAAGTGGAAGGAACAGGAATAGTATTGTTGAGGAGCTTATGAAACCTTCCAGGGGGGTGGGGGGAGCCTCACAGATACACAGATAAAATGGAAGATCTAAAAACATGGTATTCTACTCAGGTGGTATCTACAGTGCTCCAGTGATAATAGGCAGGAACATCCAGACATCTGTGCCATACACAAAGACAATGCTTCTGCGCATTGTGCAAAACCAGCTGCTATATTCTTTCATTTGAGGGCGGAGCTTTTCACCCATTGCAGTACTTTTGCAATTGGTCGAGGTGATATGCAAAGAAAAGTCTACATTTAGTAGTTCATCCTTGTACAATTTTCCAATCACATTTTAAGAAACACAAGAAAGTCTATGGCAGAAAAATAAAAAGATGACTCTCTCAAAATTTATCTTGCAAGCCTGTTCTAGGGCTAGAATTTGAAGCAGGATCCTCAATCCCAAAGGTCAGTACCCTCTTCACTAGGCTGATTGATAGCTATTCTGTGACAAATGCGTCTTTCTCCCCTCTCCCTCTCTCTCCATTTCAAACCTGAGATAACCTCCTGACAATATTTTTGACAAAACTTACACTTCTGTTCTCTTTCTCTTCCAGTTAGTATGCCTCCACATAATACTAGCCATGCTTTAAACCACAGAGTTGAGCTCACATGTAAGCATTTTGTTGACAGAGACATAATAAGTAGTTTAGAAGAATTTGTTTAAGAAGGTACACATTTCATTTTCATACTCAAATACTATGCTTCTTAAAAAGTCTTTCCAAAGATTTCAGATTGTCTCCAGAATAGCAAATACCTTCCCAAACTTGTAAAAAGTACCAACTTTGCCTTTGTTGTGAAAGACAAAGTGAGGTATAAACAGAAAGAGCACAGCAGATGAAGTTGAATCCATTTCCTATGGAGTCCTATCCTCTCTTGTTGGGGACATTTGTTGTGTTTTTAGGATTAGCAGTTTGCCAAATCCACCAAGATAACATTAGAATACTAAGCGCAAGAGGCTACCCCATCAAAATGTTAAGCTTCTTGCAAAAGTTGCTAAGAAACAGTCATGACAATGAATTCTTAGCTGCACAGTGTAATACAAACTTCCACTGATATTCAACAGTGTAAGTAAAAGGATTTCAATTCATTGCTTTTGAGTGTGAGTTCACCACAGCCAGACATTTACTTTGTTCTTTCAGAGCTTAAGTGCCATTAGGAAATGAAAATTCTGACACTGAAATGTTCAGGACAGTTTTTTCAGCTCAGATTTACTTCTGTTCTCTAATTATTCCAAACTCTATATTATATATTTTTATAACAAAAACAAAACAAAAACCCAAACAGACAAAACCCCACCAGCTAAGGAACAATAATGTGTTAGGGAAAAAGAAAAAGGAAAAAAAAAACAAACCCCAAACCAGAAAACAGCTTCCACAAAATGGAATGCTAATTGGCTTTAACATAATACAACTTAATGACTTTGAAAAGACCACTGCAGTTAATAGACTTCACATGAAGAATTAGGTAAAGTAATTGTCTCATCTTTCACGTGCTGGGCACTGGAAACTGAGACCAAATATTCTTACCTTCCCTTCCTCCTCTTCAAGAATTTTCTCTAGCAAGAGAAATGAACACAGAGAGGCCTGAAAAGAGATTCCATGTTAGCAATTAAAATCTTCTCTCAAAACCTCTTATTTCACAATTGTATTTGGTGAAGGCTGGTGGATAGTAAGACAAGCAAGGAAAAATGTGGACTGTATTGCTGTGGGCACTACCTGAAGAAACAGAAAAGTCAGCGAGTACCTAGAAACAGTGAGGAGAGGAAGGAAATTATGCCTCAGGTACCAAGTTTCTGTTTGATTGGTTTTCTGTCAGTTATGAGGAAAAAAAAGAAACAACTTATTAGATGTAAACTGACACAACTCGCAAGGTAGCGACTTCCAAAGGGCCCCGTTAATTCAGGAGCGCCCTTATAAAAGGGTACTCTGTGAGTATCGCTGCAAGAAAGCACCAGGGATGCATTCCTGGCCAGTTACAACTTTTAAAATAATTAACTACCTCCACTTGCAATGCCCTAGCAACCTGATAGCCCATCACAGATCCAGTGCATCCTTTTACTCCACTGCAGAAAACTGTCTCTCTTCTATGCAAGTGCAAAGATGAGGAGTATAAAATCAACCATGATAAGTGCAGAATCTTTAATTACACAGAGAGAGAAAAAGATCCAGTCAAGGACCATTGATCCTGAATATGTAATACTGCCATTCAGAATTACCCCTTACTGCTGGCAAGCCTACTTCCCGAAATATGACAACTAGCATTCTCACAGGTCCAATTTGTGGAGATCATGAGGTCAACACTCAGAATCTGGATTCTCTCACTACCTCTTAACTATCTAATGCCTAACACTTTCTGAACATGGATCTTGCTGTCCAAGGCCTTTGGCTTGCTCTTTCTAATGACTGATTTTATCGTGGGTCAGGGGCAGGTGCTTCCAAAAAATCCACACCTAGGGAGCCTCATTGACCAAACAGGGGAGCCTACTGGAATGTGTCACGCTTCTTCCCTGCCCAAGACCAGTTCTTTCTTTCTTCCAACATACAGTCAAAAGACAGCCTCTGTGTATGCCCAGGACACATTGTAAGTGTAAACATTCAGCAGCGTAAAAATAGGTTAAAATACATGACAATGGCTATGTTTACAGGTACCCTCACACCCACTTTCTCAACTTGTTCAGAAAGTTCCTATATCATAGATAATTTCTTGAAGTTCCACATATTTCTGAATTTTAACACTTTTCTCCCCATTAAGGATCTGATATTTATCTGCCCTTGAGATTACAGAAATAAAACTTTTTTCAAAAATTGTTAAAGTGACAAGTGTTTACCAGCATAGTGTTTCTGGTTGAGTTACAGACTGTATGAAACTGATGGTGTAAGCTACTAGTCGCAGAGGATCATGCAACTTAAATGTGTGTATCGGTGGAAAGACATACCATTTTATTCCGTATTTCTAAATGACAAAGCTTAATCACAATAAAATAAGTGACTGAGCAGTAAGATTAGAATAATTTCTCAGTTCAGCTATTTTTGGTTTGATACTTGATTCAGTCATTTTTGACAGCTGGCTGACAATCTCCACATCTAAGAGCAAGATCTGAGCTCTGAGATTATTCTAGTGACTATAACCTCCCAGCCCCACCAAACACACTTCCCATACACTCAGGAGTAGCTCCACCTCCTATGGCAGTAACAGCCTACATCCTCTGAAGTGAAATGCTGGTCATGCTCCTCACATAGGTAGTCCTACATCCTCCCTGTGAAGGATAATGCCCTCACTGGGATAGGGCAGAGTTAAGGAAACAATCTCAAGGTTCAGTACCTTGAGAGGATGAAGTCATGGGTGACAATACTTAGGGAAAATCTCATTAAAGTGGAAAACATCTATACACAAATGTAAACATAACTGCAATTAGATACCTATATATGCTGTGGCTGTTACCATGAGCTAAGCTCCTAAAAAGCTGGAGTAGTCTACAGAGACTAGCAGCCATTTTAATTTAATTTCAGTGAAGTCTGTGAAGAAAAAACAAATGCACTCTTTCTCTCTGATAGAGCTTTATTTTTGTTCTTATTTTGTTGTCCTTAATTTGAAATGTGAGTCATTCCAACGGAAAATATGTGATTGCTCTTTGAATGCAAACACAACAGAACAGATTAGCAAGGTGGTTTGCTGGTACTGATGCCTGTTGCTGGAATCTGTTGTCACAAAAGTATTTTCAGAAAGCAAGTAGAATCTCTCAAGTCCTCAACATTAGTCTCTTTCTCTCTAACAGTATTTCCACAGATTAATTAACTCAAATGTCATTCTTTTAAAGCTGCATGCACTCTACAGAAGAGTACTTGGTAGCTGCTGTGTGTTTTGGATCAAACAAAGCTCTGCAGGGATACAATCATAACTCCAGTAAATTAATATTGCAGTGGAATGCTACTGAATAGCTTTTCAGATATATTCTGGGAAAAATCTTAGCCCAAATGCATTTTCAGAGCAAAAGATTCACCATGGCCCTTTCTTCACCATTGTAGGAGACCAACTGGCAGCTAACACCAAGGCTAACTTGTAACCCACTGGAACAAAGAACTGTTTTCCAACGACAGGAGACAAAACGATAAGGTAGCAGGGGGTGGAGATCCCCTGAGCCTGTCCGAGGAATGTCTCAAACACTCACAAGACTGAGGGATGGTGAATCCCGGGAAGGCTCCTCTGTAGAGAGTTAACTGGGTCTGGCCTTGGGGGAAGAAACATAATGGCACCATAAATCAGCCAAATAAGGGAGTACCAAGATAAGCGCTAAGAGAACAAGAACCGCTGATAAAACCAAAGAAACAACTACTTGAACTACGGGTCAACTATCCTCATTAGCATAGTAAAAAAACCACCCACCAGCAGGAAAAGCCCCCTACCCAGCAAAGCCCCTTCCCCACTGAATATGCGCAGTAAAAAGAAAGGACACTGTGACTTTAAGTGAAGATGAGACATACAAGAACCGATAGAAGCGAATAGCAGAGGGGCAGTTTGAAAGTGAATGGCAGACGTAAAAGGGGAAGGCAAGTGCCATGGGAGAAACCTTTTTGGGAACTTGAGGGAACTTTTGAAGGAGCGCTCCTACAGACCAGAGACCCCTGTTGGCGGGACCAACGCTGGAACCTGGACTGGTGATCTCTTTCTCTCTTTCTTTCCCTCGCTCTCTTCTCTCTTTCTTTTATTCTTTTACCTTTTCCTAGTAAGTAACACAAGGCATAAACTCCCACAGCAGTRGTGASCAATAAGCTTTTCTRCTACCCARTTATTTACCAATGAGCCTAGCTATGGAGTAAAAGTCTTTGTTTATGTACAGACCTTGAGTGTCGTTTCACCTTAATCCATACCAAGGGAATTTACGAATCTGAGTCACCTCTCCCTCCGCACAGGCGGGACGTGACAACCATTACAGGCAATCTGTAATTGCCTTTCCACATGCATTCTAAGGACAAAAGATGCTACCTTTTCCTAGACATGGGACCCCCCACTTGGACCATTACACCTCGACGGACATACTTTATTTCAGAACATTCATACCTAAGGTACAGCTATATAACATTTATTTAGTAACATGGGGAGTTGTTATGAATAACTCCTGTTTGTCTGTTCAGTTGACCTGCATCGTGTAAACAGCACATGCACATGCATCCTCTCGTGCAGTCTTGCAGGTTCAGTCCTGGCACCAACCCTTGAAAATCAGACCCAAAATTAATCTCTACATTCAAAATATCTGAAAGACATTCAATAACGTATGTAAAATTTGCTTCTTAGTCTGTTCAAGCAAATCCCCTTGTATTTTCAAAAACATAAGTGTGTCTTCATCTTCAGGGAATAAAACAAAACAGAAATAACACTACCGTGCTGGTCAGTATGAACATAATGCTAGAGAATAGTTCACCCCGCAGGGGTCTGTACTTCATCAATGACATAGACGGTGGGATCGAGTGCACCCTCAGCAAGTTTGCAGATGACACCACGCTGAGTGGTGCGGTCAACACCCCTGAGGGATGGGATGCCATCCAGAGGGACCTGGACAAGCTTGAGAAGTGGGCCCGTGTGAACCTCATGAGGTTCAACAAGGCCAAGTGCAAGGTCCTGCACCTGGGTCGGGGCAACCCCCGGCATCAATACAGGCTGGGGGATGGAGGGATTGAGAGCTGCCCTGCCGAGAAGGACTTGGGGGTACTGGTGGATGAAAAGCTGGACATGAGCCAGAAATGTGTGCTCGCAGCCCAGAAGGCCAACCGTATCCTGGGCTGCATCAAAAGAAGCGTGGCCAGCAGGTTGAGGGAGGTGATTCTGCCCCTCTACTCCGTTCTGCTGAGACCCAACCTGGAGTACTTGTGTCCAGCTCTGGAGCCCTTTCCTCTTTAATGTCCATCCTCAGTGACAAAAGATCACAATCTCTTTTTCAAAGGTTTTTCTTTTTTTTTTTTCTGTTCATTGCTATTCTTAAAATAAGACCAAGAAAAGGGTGTAGCTCTAATCATCTCCTTCCAAACAGTGTAATGATTTCCCCTTCACAATTTTTCCTGCTATGGTTAGAATGCAAAGCAATTATCCACTGTCATTTGAGGGTAAATGGCATATAGTATAAAACCTACATAGGTAAATCAGTAAATATACAAACAGGTAGCAAAAATACATTGAAAAAAAACTATTTCATATTTGAACCTCATACAAAGCAAGTCTGAATATTAGATTTATTTTAACAAAAAAACCTATCCAGTATAATATAATTACTGTAGAAGCCAGAGGGATAAAAAGTCCTCCGAATTCTCATCATTCTCTGAGCAACTACTAAACTAACAGTTAAAAGGGGCTGAATGCTTTCCAGGCTAATATAGGGAAGCATTATGACAATCCTGCTCCTGAGCTTCTCTGAGCTTAAATCAGCATGGGTATATTAAAATAATGTCACATAATTTTCCTCATGAAACTATCATTTCACTGTTACCTGGAGGGATACTGTAAGATACACTATAGTACTATAAATGTAAATATTCTGTACACCAAGCATTCCGTGAGAATGGAAACTTAATGATGTTTATATTACAACATCACTGCTGGAGTTAGGGTTGTATTAGCATTTCTGTGATAACCCACCCCACCATTTCCCAGAGGTTTATAACTCAACTGTAAAAATTTACTACAAGCTGAAATTTAACGTATGAAGTCCACCGCAGGAGAAATTTTTTTTTCTTTTTTTAAAGGAGACAACCATCTGCATGTTTTGAGATTGAGAATGTATACATAAATATGTTAACCATACTTTCTGGGGCTCAATTTAACAAAAAAAAAAGCCACTAATAAAATGGTTTTAAGAAAAAAAAATCCATAACCACAGCCTGATCTGAAAGCGTCAGGTGGAAAAGTAAGATGAACAATTAAAATATAATTTCAGAAAACAGTTTATGAAGAGTCAAAGTAACGGCTTGGAATAAAACCTGATGAAAAATGCCAACATCCTGAATTTCTTTAATGTGTGTTTATTTTTCTGCCTTGTAAAGACATAATTTTCATCCTGTTCTGTTTGAGGACACAGCATTGATTTTGCTGGTACAGCTACAGACAGATTCAGTCCCTGAGTTATTGATATGCTTTTAAAATACAGGATACACTGTAATGCAAGCTGAGCCATAAAAGTGTTTCTTCTGCTCAAACACACTTCTTTCTCCCAAAAGCTCAGCATTTCCATACTACAGATTTAGCTCACCCTGGTAGCCATCATGTCCGGCTCAAATCCCAAGTAGCTGTGTAGGGATCAAAGCCTTCACCTCCTTATTCTAGTGCCTATAGTTTTTGAGGTTAGTTCTCAAGAGGCCTTTTGTTTGCCCAGATCATACCTAATATGACTAAGATAGACACAGTTCTTTCTATGTCTGCACCTGTATTGTGAAGCTTTGATACTTTCATTTCCATCGATTTTTCTTTGTTAATGCTGCTGCATACGTTTTACCTTCTTGAATATAAATGAGATTTATTGCTAAGGTCTAGTTATTGCCATGAGCTGTTCGAAGGAAGTGTAAACTATTCTTTCTTCTATAAGACTCTGGGAATGATCTGAGCCCAAACTCAATATATATTTTTCCTCAGAAAAATAACCATGAAGTTCTGTAGCGTAGCCCAAAACTGGGAAATTGGGGGTGGAGTGGGTGAACACACGCAAATTTGAAACTAAGATTTCAGAACTACCTTACACTTTGTTTTCAGAAGATCAAGTTACCTCTGTGAAGCTTCGTTTTTTGCCTAGAAAGTTGAGGAATCTTAGTATTTTCCCATCAGCTAAAAATATTTGTATTACAGTTGGGTGTGCAATGGAATTTGGAGCAGAATTTGAAAGATAAACACTGGAAATGGCTCAGTAATCAAAATCTTGTTGTTTGGTGAACATTAAGACTTTAAGTGTGAGGACACTATTTGTTAGCTGTTTATCATTGACAAGACCTCTGCACTGTACAACTGCAGATAGACCATGCACTGAAGAGTGTATGTGTAAAATACTTAAGAGATACACAGAACACAAGAGAATATTAAAGAACATAAAAATTTCCAAATGTAAGTATTACATTCTTTAACATTCTCTGTTTTTGTTGGAGAAGGATGACTGAGAGGCCAAAGCAGTGCAATACTTAGAACAGGAGTCTTTAGGATGGATCCAAGTGAGAAGAAGAAATCATTCAACTGCAAAAAAACTTGTGATTGCAACAGTATGCATTGATGTGCATGAAAAAAAAAAAAAAAATCACAAGTTCTTGAGCAGAAATATGAAAATCAGAGCAAGAAGTAGTCACTTACTTGAAGTTGACTAAATCCTTTCAAATAAAAACAGATATTCACTTAGTGAAGTAACCATGAAGCTGGGAACAAGAAAACCACAACAGCTTTGAGGATCATGATCAGACTATCAAATAGTGATGTCGACTCTCTGAAAGAATTTGCTTGCACTTTGTGATCAGTCACATGCTATTTCTCTCCTTAATAGTATCGAGTCCTAGCACTCCAATAATATGACAGTATTTGTTTTTTCTTCAGATGAAACCACTGCATATAATTCATGTTACAGAAGTGTCAAGGAATGATTGCTATAGAGTCATTCAAAAGGTAGCCAGGATAGACCTTGCGAAGGCAGGACCTGTGCATAAGCATTATAGACAGATCTTTGCCAAAAGTGGTCTTAAGAAACCTTTGGTGATGTAGATACCGTACCCTTCTACAGCAGTCCTTTCCTGCCCACCCAACAATCAGCCTCAGCCAGGTGACTAGCCTGTCTTTAGGAGAGAAGGAAGAACAGAGCTCCAAGTGAAGTATGAATTCAAAATCCGGCCTTCCCACCAGGCACTTACTTTCCAGACAAGCTGTATATTGGCTCTCCAGTCTCAAGTCTTGCCAGCTTTGATAAAGCTGCTACTTCCAGGTTTTCAGAGGGTCTTTTTTCTAACATTTCTCATTTTTCCTTCTTACAGTTCCCTTTGCAGATGCACTGAATGATAGTGTATTACAACTCAGCCTGGAGAACTCTCATGGAAATCAATTTGACTAATGCACACACAGCATAAAAGGGGATATTTAACTGCAAAGAGGATGGTTTTTCCCCTGGACTGGAGAACAAGAGCAATCATTTGAGCTAGAGTTTCTATATGGATATTGGAGAGGAGTGATGGTTTCCCCATGGATTAACATTTCCTGACTTTGCTCTTCACACAAAGGTTACAACTACTTATGTTATATGCAAGCTATGCATAATAATTAGAAACAGGGCACACTGTCTAAATTATCATACTTGTTAGCATTTCAATGCAGATATCATTTTAATCCTTGAATTTCTAATGTCAACAGCAGCTGCTTAGAGTTGTCATTGAAATCTTTAATTTCTCTCCTCTTCATACTGCATCTATGTGCACACATTGTTCATTGATTATGATTTGGCATTTCTTCTAGGTTTTTATAACCTTGCAGTAGATTTATGCACATGAGAACTTATACTGGCAACCTAGTACATGTTATACAAGAGAGGAATTATATTTGAATGAAAAGTATTGAAGTTACTTAAGATCCCATTCAGCAGGATTATATAGCATAATAAAGGTCAGCTGTGATACATACCATTATATTAACATGCAAAAGGATGTGTAGTAGTAGATGATGGGAAGGGTTTATTTATTATGAAAGCAGGTCATGCTTTAGGAATAAGTTCAGATAGCAATAGACAGACAGTGACAGTGGATTATTGTAGGCTTATGGGAAAAACCATTTTCATATCAGATGAAACAACCATTTTAAAACTGGAGTCAGAATCCCAAATCCTCACAGAGCAAAGAAAAATACCTGAGGAGCTTTAGAAAGAAGCTTTTGTAAGGGCTCTGAGCTGGTGTGGTTGTTTCCATCAGCAGGTTTCTTGGTAGTGGACCTATCCATTCATATTAAACTCATACTGAAAAGTCCTCACAGTAACTTTTGCACATCATGCATCAAGAATACAAGTATTTTCTGTGATGTACCATAGTTAGTAACAACTAACTAAATCAGGACATTCCCTGATAATTAAAAATAAGCATTTTGGACATTTTTTGACCAGTGATTGCCTCCATCACCATTCTTCCAGATTTTCTGTGGTTTGGAAAAGAAAGGGGGAAGAATTTCTCTTCTCCGCAGTTTCCTTATGGAAGGTGATGAGTGTTACAAGGTACTTAAGGCCCTGTACAAGTCAGTTCTGAAACACAGTTCATACATTACTTATGAGATTTCACCGAAATGTAAATCTGAGTGATTTTAATTTGTTCCCTTGGTCTTAAATGAAACAACATTTACTAAGTCCAAGGAATCATTTTCAGAGTTCAAATTCTAAAGAGAAATGGGTGGTATGGTAAAAATTATTAATAAAAAATAAATACATGTCCAAGCAAATAAAGCTTCTGCACTATAAAACTTCACATTTGTCTGTATTAATGTTTAATGCATTTGTAAAAAGCAGTCCTGCTTTGCAGAGTATAGCCACAAAAATGTCCTGCAACCTACTAGCACTTACGATCACAGCATGGGTCAAAAGAGGATTGTCAGAAATGCATCATCCATGTTTGATAGATCAGAGGAACTGTACAGAGTATGTTAAAGCAACATTATAGTTACTAACAGGAAAGTGAATGCAAAAATATTTCTGGGTTAGCTCTAAAATTAGATATTAACTTATCATTTGATTGGCTTAAGCACACTTAGGAAATTAGCGGTAAGTGTTGGAGCTTGCTAAAAAAAAATCAGTTATGACCTACAGAAACCAATTGCACAACAGGGACCTAAAAAAAAAAATTAAAAAAATTACGCTAATCATAATGTTTTATAAATGGCATGTCTTTCCATTATAATAAAACAAAAATATGCCTTGAAAGACTCTGATGTACTCTACCATAACCAGTTTACATCCATGCTATTGAGAGCAAAGCATAGCCCATAGTTCCTTAGGCATCTTTAAAAAATGCCTAATAATTTATCTGGAATATTTTCTTCCATCTCTGAGTTACTAAGATATGTAGCATTTAAAAATAATATGAACTTAGAACACAGGCAGGAGATATTTGGTCTAGCATTTATTCAGATGGTTTTGCACAGGGTCATTTCAGTGATATTGCTGCTGTTCCTGCATTTGTGTCCAGGTAGAGGTACCATGATCTGCCAGTGCAATGGAAAATATTTCCAACTACATTTACAAGAGACTTCAATTTCAACTGAAAAAGACATTTAAAAGGGTTTTTTAATATGTGAAGACTATAGATATCAGTAAAAATTAAAGCACTGAATTGAGTAATTGCACAGAATTTTAAAGAAGTGTTAATATTTGCAATAAATGTGATCCCAAATAAACATGTTAGATTCAGACACCTTGTAGAAATGCAAGCTCAAGTTATTCTCCCTTGAAAGATAAAAAAGGGCAGGGGATCTAAGCATAGTCTCAAGCTTGTTATACATATACACACGTGACTAGTTAAAATCTGAACTTGAGACTTGAATTCTTTGCTATTGAACAAAAGCTTAATCCTCCAAACTTCTCAGGGAAATAGCTTTAAACCGGTGAAAATAAAATACAATTAACAAAGAAGTAAAAGGATATGAAGAGCCATTTGAGGCAGCAGTACAAAAAAAAAGTCAAAATAAAATAAGTTTTCCAACCCGAATAAATCTTTGTGGGAAATACTAAAACAAAAAAGGATAAGAGGAAGAAATTAAATAGAACTGAAATTATGAGTGCACTAGAAAACACAGTACAATAAACTTCGAGCCAGCCTCCTGGGGAAACATTAAAAATAAGAATTGTAAAGTATAAGAGAAGTATTTTGTAGAAACTTATTTTGTAGAAACTGTATCTTGTTCAAAAATAAAGCATCTAATCTAACTTATCTTCTGAGATGCAACATTCTACAGTCTAATTTGGTAAGCTAAGTATTGTTTTTGATCTTCTAGCTGATTTCTGCCTAACTAGCTTTAATTGTAATGTTTACTTTTAATTGACACTCAGCAATTCCATGAGTTATTATGCCAACAACAGGTCTTCACTATGTAAAAAGGCTCAAAAATATCTTGAAGTCAGAACAACCAATTCAAACACTGTTCAGAAATTCTCAAAATACTAAAGAAGAGGTTCCAGAATGGTCACAAACTTTTTGTATCAAAGGAGGAGTCCAGAATGACTTACAATCCACTCTTGTAGTTAATGGCTTGCACACAAGAGAAGCAGGGCATACCACCAAGACATTTCTAAAACTCTTTATGATTGAACTGTAATTTGTAAGATAAAAAGGTTTCCAAATATATGTCATGTGATTAGGAATGCACTTTTGTGCATTGTGCAGAATTCACTCGTGTGTGTAAGGCAAATTGGTCTTAAGGGGGATTTTCCAAAGTGTGGAGCATAGTGGGGCCAAGGGACCAAGTAGATGTTGAGCATTTCCAAAAAAGTATGGTAAAGTCAGTCAGACCAAGACTTCCTCCTATCAGATTCCCTAGGATTATAGTCTCAGTAAGGGTAAATTCCCATTTACAGGACAGAATGGGTGGAGAGTTGAACTACTGGAATATCATATCCTTTACCATTAATTTGTCAGCAAGGAGAAGTTAAGCCAAGGTCTCCAGTTTCGTAGGATAGTTTACATCAGAGAATGAAATATACATGGGTATCTTTGTKCTAGCTTCAATATGCACTGTAATACAGCAATGGAGATGCAGTGACAGATTGGCAACCACGTACTTTGAACCCCCAGAGAGTTTGATTTTTAGTTATTAGCCCCTGTGTTGTTGCATATGTAGCTGGAGAGATATTGTATTCTTAGTATGCTACAATCACACCTACATTTTACTTTGTAGTTAGACCTTTAGGGAGTAGCTCTCAGGCTGATTATGCTGGGAAACTTACCAGGAAAATTCCCAGGAAAATATCATTCAACCTTTGTATCTCCTCTCCTATCCCTCTCTGCCTTATCCACCTCTCTTTCTCCTGAAATTTTCTCCTTCACATCAGAAGTTTACTGTTACTTTGAAGCAATAGGAATCAAGGACAAGGGAGAGCACTGGCTCTATCAGAGCCTGTGTTGAAAAGTTCCTGAGGATGTGGGAGAGGAAGGAAACATGAATTGTTGCAATCCAAGATGAGTAAGTTGGAGGCTGGGATGCAAGGATTTTTGGACAAGCCAGTGGAAAGAGGGGTGAGATATACATATATTTACACACATATTTGAGGGGCAAAAGGAAGTAAGATTGCATAAAGTTTCTGGCATTTACTGCAATAGGCGGTTCATTAAATCCTTGCTTTGCCTCCATCCAGTCAACTTCTTGGTACTATTTCAAAATGAACCCAGGCTTAAATAAAAGAGTTATAGAAAATATCTGCAAAGCTCTTCAGAGTGAGTACAATAGGCGACAACTTTTTGGAATGACAGAGAGAATGTTGATATGTTGAGGTATTTAATCCATTTAAAAACTTTCTTCCTTTTATCATATATGTTTTAATTTTTATAAGTTCCTAGAACTAAAAAGAGGCCTCTCTAATTATAAATGTGAAAAAATAAAAACAAATCTTTAGCTTGCAACACTTCACTTTAGATTTAAGAATAAATGTGATTTAGAATATTCCTTTATTTTATATCAGTTTTTAGTAACACGAAGTCAAAGCCACTGAAGACTGAAAGAACAATGTAACCAGCTTGGCTTTGAGAAATTCAGGGCAACTGAGAGGCTCCTCTCAAAGACACAACATACAGATATCCTAGAACTCATCTGGAAGGAACGCTGTGGACTCCAATATGCATTTCTGCAGGTAAAAATGCTTTTTTCTATGCTTGTAGTTTGCAAAACCTGCTCATTGCAATCCTATAAATATTCCTTTAAATCAAAAGGAGGTATAGTTGCTAATATCCAGTCTGATGTCCCATCTTTGAAGACTCTCAGAAGAGAGCAAACTTTCTTCCTTTTCTTTTCATCATTACAGGGATCATTAACAAAGATGAGAAGGCACCACAATAATAATAAAGCCCCAGTTGTGTCTCCAAATATATGCAGGCAGTTCCAACACTGCAAAATCAATAGCCCAGGCTTCACCCAGAAATGAAAGCAGCAAGGCAGAGATTACATTTCAGCGATATGAACAGACAGGACTGCAGCTCTGCCAGTCATCTTACCATCTGGGCTTGGATGGAGCAAGGAAATACAGTCTGGAGCACAAGCTATTTCCCCTAGCCACAAAAGCAACAGCTTTTCCTAGACCCTGCACAGTGGTAGATGTTAGGTACCATTTAAACAAAATAAATGTATGTATCATAGCAGAGGACCGGGAGTGGAACTGGTACCTTTGTGCTAACCCTTCTCTGAGAAGCAGCAGCTCTGGTTTCTCTGAACCACTTAGCCTAGAAATAGATCAGAAATCAAGACGGTAAGCTGAAGATCAGCTGCTCAATGATATCAACTCAAAGTGATTCCACCAGCTTTTCAGCAGACTGAGTATCGACTGTGCATATCTGCAAGTCAACATCAGCCACAGCAGTGTGAAACTTCAGTGTTCTGCTGAGATTAACAGGGGGAATAGGTGTTGAGTAGTGGGGGTAAGGAAAGCAGAAAGAGAGTTCAAATTATGCATAATCCTTGGTCATGCATATCATGCATGGATCCTGCACATTTTTGCAGCTTTCTTCTAATTCTATGGAATTCCATCTTCGGGGAGCAAGGCGGAGGGAGGAGAGGGAAAAAAAAGAAAAAAAAAAAAAAGAAAAAAGCACAGCTCTAGCTATCACAGCTACAGAGAAATCCTTTAAGTTTGAATCATGTTTAAAAAGCAAGCAAGAAATTCAGAGATGCAGGAAGATCAGAAATGAAAAGCTATGCTACTAATCACTCCTTGCATGAACAATACATCAATTTCAGGGTGAGAGTTATTGCCCTCCTCCCCTCACCACAGCCTGACACATGAAATAAAAAAAGACAGAGGGAGGGACCAGAATACCCAGTTAGGAACTAAACTGAGAGACCACACGATCAAAAGATGAGAGGTCTAGTCTGCTTGGGGCCAAAAGTGGTAACAATCATCATCTCCCTTGAATTTAGCAACTGCAAGTCTTCCTTCCATTGGATTCTCTCCACAACCTTCAGATGACATCACTGCATAGATTACAATGGTCAAGTCTCCTCTCACAACCAGGAGGGCAAGAAACATGATACCCAAAGATTCAAGCCTAATTAAATTCATATTACTGCCAGGTAAAAAAAAAAAAAAAAAGAATCCTGAGCCCTGAGCCTTACATATATCCTTACCAAGGGGGAGTGCTAAGCTTGGAGATTTCATAACAGGAATTATGAATTATGATCTTCTTCTGAACACATGTAGAGCCTGTTATGTGGGGATCACAGGATAATTCAGCTTGGAAGGGACCTCAGGAGGTCCCTAGTCCAACCTCCCGCTAAAAGCAGGGCCAACTCTGATGTCAGACTGCTGGAGCCTGGCTCCATCTTCTTGATGACCTCCTTGTAGGTACTGGGAGTTGCTATTAGGTGTCCCCAAAGCTGTCTCTTCTTCAGGTTGAACAAGCCCAGTTCCCTCAGTCTCTCCTCACAGGGCCAGTGCTTCAGCCCCCTCACCATCTTTAAAGTAGTTGAAGATTAGCTTCTAGGTAGAAATAGAGTACATCACAAATTCCTTCATTCATCCAGTAGCAATTTATGGAAGAAATACAACAGAAGGGTTAGAAATGAGGTAAGATACAATTTTTGATAGCAGTGCTAAGATCTATACTGGTGCAGTCAAATACCAAACTGCTATATTGAAAAATATTGCTATAGCATCTCATATAGGAGATAATTCATAAAATCACAGGAAAATTCAGGTTGGAAGGAGGTCATCTAGACCAACCTCCTTCCCAAAGCAAGGTCAGCTATGAAGTCAGGATTTTAATTCTTCAGTCATCCGTTATCACTGGCAGCAGATGAAGAATTCCACCTGATTTTCAAAAAATCCATTTCTTGCTAACTCACATTTCATTATAGGATTCTAAGGAATGAAAATATTTCATTATGAACATGGAAATTATAAGGCAAGAGGGAGGGGTAGCCATCTGTAGTAGAACACGCTGCTCCTGTTTACATTCATCTCATCAGTTTGTTTACAGTGAACCCTCCTGAACCTCTTCTTGCTAGATACGATGCCTTCCCTTTGTGTTAAGCAGGCTTATGCTTAAAGTCAGAATGAGCAGATGGAAAGAAAAGTTTTAACAACAAGAGTGCTCTTCCATTGTACTTACAATGACAAAACAGTACAAAGTGTCAGCAGTAGGCAGAGTCTGCTGCCATCTACAATATTAGGTATATTGCTGGTTTTCTTAAATCCAGAGTAGGCTGTTTCTGAGCAACTTGAAACATGCAGAAAAGATTAAAAAAACCTAGTCAACTGAGGACTAAATTCAAAGGAAGGCTTTCATTCCATGTCCTATCCTTTTGTATATAATAAAATAAAAGAGGCAGTCAACCTACAGCCTTGGTTCAGAGGTAGTGCACAAGTACAATTCATCTACCTCTCCACTTGCTGTTTTTCAGTCAGGGACACCTTAGGCACAGGCAGGAGGGGAAATGAATGCCTCAGACGGGAAATTACAACCTGCTTCTAGCTGACCTCCTCAGTGTTAAATTCAGATRCAGCAGTTTGCGCAGCAGTTTCTGGGCTCTGCTTCTAGATCTTCCTGAACTCCTGGGATTGCTGGAGGACTCCTGGGAACTCTCTGAGGCACATCAAGGTTCCTGCTACAGCAGGCTACAGCTTCTAGCAAGCTCTAGCAGCTTCTAACAAGATCTGGCAGCTGTTCTTGATCAAAGGGTGTTCTAGCCCTGATCAGGAGATTAGGAAGGGTCAAGCACCCTTTCAGCAGGTACTAGAGAGAGGCCTAGAGTGCAGCAGTTTGTGCAGAAGGGGTCCAAAAAATCTTTATATGTGCCTACGCAGCAGCAGTGACATGACATAGGGCATGATCCCCACCACTGACTGCAGCAACTAGCCCTGGCATCCTCTTTGATGACTGAGGACTGGTTGGAAGAGACAGGATCCACCCAACCAAGTGGAGCAAAAGCATCTTTGCCAACAGGCTGGCCAGCCTGGTGATGAGAGCTTTAAACTAGGAACAAGGGGGCCAGGAGAGATGGCAACACTCAATACAGCAAGGAAGTGATGGATGGGGTTGGCAAGCAAAGTGTGCAGCATGGTGTGGACAGGAGACACCTCAATCAATGGAACTGGGCTGAAGGGGCCACCCCAAGTCTATGCACACAAATGAAGTGCCAAAAGGATTGCATATGTTTTCTCAGAAATCAGTAGACTGGTGCCTCTCTGAAGTGCCTCTACACCAATGTTCGCAGCGTGGGGAACAGGCAGGAGTAATTAGACGTCTGTGTGCAGTTACAGGGCTACAACTTCATTTGGATCATGGAGACATGGTGGGGTAGCTCACTCAACTTAAGTGCTGCAATGGGTGGACACAGGCTTATTAGGAAGGTGATAGCGGATCCAGATGGATCCACCATTAGGAAGGCCAGGATGGTGAGGGGGGAAGTTGCCCTTGATGTAAGAGCAGCAGATGGGTGATGAGCCAGCTGACAGCAGTATCATTGGGCAGACCAAAATCAGTAATGTTGTGGTAAGTGTCTGCTACCAACCACCTGATCAAGAGGAAATATTGGATTTTGTGGCCTTCTTCAGACAGCTGGAATAAGCCTCACATGCACAGGCGCTGGTCCTCATGCAGACTTTGACCACCCCAATATCTGCTGGAGGGACAATACAGCAGGGCACAAGCAATTGAGGATGTTTCAGGTGTGCATTGAAGATGACTTCCTGACACCAATGATCAAGCAGCCAACAAGGGGAGATGCTTTGTTGGACCTTTTACTTACAAACAAGGAAGAGCTGATGGGGGATGTGAAGGTTGGGGGCAGCCTTGACTGCAGTGACCATGAGATGTGGAGTTCAGGATCCATAGAGAAGGGAACAACACAAATAGCAGGATCACAGCCCTGGAATTCAGGAGAACAGACTATGGCTTGTTCAGGGACCTGCTTGGAACAATCACATGGACGATGACACTGGAAAGAAGGGTCCGGGAGAGCTGTTTGATTTTTCAAGGATCACTTCCTCCAAGCTCAAGAATGGTCCATCCCAATGTGCAGAAAGTCAAGCAAAGGTGGCAGGGAGCTCCTGAAAAACTCAACTATCAAAAAGAATAATAAGAGATGGCAGCAGGGACAGGTGACCCAGAAGGAATACAGAGACACTGTCCAAGTGTGCAGTGATGGGGTTAGGTACACCAAAACCCATCTGGAGCTGAATCTAGCAGGGAATCTACAGGGCTGTCAGTCTCACCTCAATTCCTGGGAAGSTAATGGAGCAAATAACCTTGGAAGCTATTTCCAAAAATATGAAAGACAGGGAGGGAGTAGTCAGCATGCATTGATGAAGCAGAAATCAGGTCTGACCAACCTAACAGACTTTTATGATGAAATCACTAGCTCAGTGGATGAGGGGAGCACAGTGGATATTTTTATCTTGACTTTAGCAAGGCTTTTGACACTTTCTCCCATAACTTTCTCATAGACATATTGATGAAATACAGACTAGATTAGTGGACAGTAAGGTGGATTGAAAACTGGCTGAACTGCCAGGCTCAAAGGGTTGTGATCAGCAGCGCAAGGTCCAGCTGAGACCAATCACTAATGGTGTACCCCTGGGGTTGATACTGGCGCCAGTGTTGGTTAACATGGTCATTAATGACCTGGAACATGGGCCTGAGTGCACGTGAATGGGGAGGAGTGGCTGGTACACCAGATGGTTGTGCTGCCATTCAGAGGGACCTCAACAGCCTGGAGAAATGAGCCAACAGGAAGGTCATGAAGAGGGAAGGGCAGAAGTCCTGCATGTGGGAAGGAATAACCCCATGCACCAGCACAGGCTGGGGGCCAACTCGCTTGAAAGCAGCTCTGCAGAGATGGACTCTGCAGAGGAGGGAGTGGACAAGTTGACCATGAGCCAGCAATGTGCCCTTGTGGCAAAGGCAGCCAGCAGTCTCCTGGTTTGTGTTAGGAAGAGTGTTGCCAGCAGGCTGAGAGAGGTGATTCTTCTCCTTCACTCAGCACTGGTGAAGCCACTGAGTGCTGGGTCCAGTCCTGGAATCTCCAGTACAAGAGAGACATGGACATACTGGAGAAATTCCAGTTAAGGGCCATGAAGATGATTAAGGGACTGGAGCACCTCTCCTATGAGGAAAGGCTGAGAGAGCTGTGACTCTTCAACCTGGAGAAAAGAAGGCTCACACCTGATGGTGTGAGTAAAGAAGGTAGAGACAGACTCTTTTCAGTGGTACCAGCCACAAGTTCAAATACATGAAATACCATCTAACCATCAGAAAAAAGAAAGAAAAAAAACCACCACATTTTTACTGTGAGGGAGATTAAACATTGGAACATGTTGCCCAGAGAGGTTGTGGAGTCTTGGTCCTTGGAGATATTTAAAATCAGATTTGACACAACCCTGAGCAACCTGCTCTAACTGACCCTGCTTGGAGCAGGGGGGCTGGACTGGACAATCTCCAGATGTCCCCTCCCACCTCAGCGAGTCTGTGGTTCTGTGATCAGTTTGGTCATCTTTCCAAACATGTGACCAAAGTGCAGGAACCTTTCATTGCATCATGTGTACACTTCTGGTAACTTGATGGGAACACTCATCTGTTTTAGCTACACTAATTTACAATAGTGCATTCACATCCATAACAGAAGAGGGTCATGACCTATAAGCCCTGGAGTACTGTAGGAACACTTGTATGCCGCACTGCGCCGGAAACGTTGGGAACAACTGACAGAGTAGATTCTTTTAGTTAAAAAGCCTAAGCAATAACAGAGATGTTGTAATTAGCTATGGATTCAAAGCTATATTTGCTGGTAGTGGAATGCACAGGAAGAATTACTCTGATTTACAGTAATTTGCCACTGAGGGTTTCAAACATCACCAAAAAAAAAAAAATCTGATGAGTTCATAATATAACAGCAGAGATGAGGAAACTCCCCAGGAAGGTTTTCTGTGTTGGAATATTTTTGCAATATTTTTGCATCCTTTCTCCACTCTGATTACATACAAGACTGTCTTTGCTAACAAAAGAATTAGCAAGATTGAAAACATATTCACTAGAACCAGGAATGAACAAAAATGGCTCTCTAGTTTGCAAAATATTTCTAGTTTTCAGGGTTTTTTTTATTTCGCACTGGTTTGAACCAGAAATCATTCAAAAAAAAAAAGCCCCCAAAAATAAAATCCCACTTCAGACTAACCCATTGACTCTGGCACCTGCAAAGGAAAGCAGAGATGGAGGTTCATTCCTTGAAGTTTGGTCTCCAGAATCCCAGTCAATGCCTTATGGGCTAATTCAGTGGAATATGTTAAGCAAAAAAAAGTCTGTGTGGCTAATATGACTTTACTATCCCTTTACAATATCAAGCACTAAAATAAATCAGAGTTCTAAGGTTCACACACTTGAGCTTCTTAGCACATGATAACCATTATCATTTTTTAACATTTTATGGAAAACAGAAAAATAAGCAAAAAATAAGTTGAAATCTAAAAGGAGGTACTTCTAGATGGGGGTTGGTTTGTTTTATGAGGGAATCTTTTCTACCACCAAGCACGTTGCACAGGATGATTACAATGTTAACAGAAGTCCTTTTTAGGAGAGCAAGGTATTCTGTGGGATGAATTAGGTTAATTTTAAGAACAAAAAAGAACAAGACGAAATAAGAAGCACCTACAAAATCAAAAAGTTAGAACATATAATACCTGTTTGTGAATCTTATACCACCACGTGTTACAGTTATATGATGTATATATACACATACCCGCACACATGGACAGCAACATGTGATATCACTGCTGTTTGCATAGACACACCAAAGCTAGCTTTAAACTAACTAGATAGTGGTTGCTGTCAGTGTAATCACAGCAGCTCAGTGCAGACTGGAAGACCTACTTGAGAAGCTTACTCAAGACCCTTTGGCAACCCCTACTAAGACCTACGCTTCCAAAGCAATATTAATAACTATATTTGAAATAGAAAGTTTAAAACTAACCTCATATATTGGCACAAGACATAGTTAATTCAATACCACTGGAAAGAGATTCTCTAACACATAAATCATCCATGGACAGACAAAGAAAAGGAGCAGACTATAGAGCTGCCAAAGAGGCAGCGACCTTGTAAACTTATACCACTGTTACCATCACCTAAGAAACATCTATCTGCATCTTTGTTCAAAGGTTCACATCACAATGTTTCAGAAGACGCAGTCTTACCTGGCTAAGAACCAGTCACGGCAGGGGTCAGGGAGCCTGTAAGAGCAAGACATTCATTTCAGACAACTGAGGCCTGTTAACGAAAATATCCTCTAGGATCCCTTCTTACTCCAACTGCCTGATCAGTCTCTGTCTCTCTCCCAAGCCCAGGTTAACCAAAGCCCAGAAGTATCTTGAGGGATCCCAGGATGTGGCAGGAGCTATGAAATTCAAGCTCTTCAATCTAGCTTTCCTCCAGAAAGGAGAGAGGTAAATGGACCGACATCTAATTGTTTCAACCACCCGTGTTGTTTAATCACCAATTAGACCTCATTTCTCATCTGCTAAGTTCAACCTATCGATTTCCAGTCACACACTCCTCTGTCTACTGTAAAGATATGCCTCCTCTCTGCTCAGAGAAAGCAGCCACGTGTGGGCCCCACTTGTGCTCCAAGGCAGCTGGCTGTGAGCCCGCTCCAGCTCAGCACTTGGCAGCCCCATTAGCACACAGCTCTGCCTGTGCCTAGATGTCCACCCGAGGAGCAGGACATTTTATTGCCGGCATAGCTGCACACTAACAGGTCTGAAAGCTTGAGGCTGCAGTTGGCTCAGAGCAAGCATCTGACTGTGCAGATACTACAGCTGAAAGCAGCCCTTGGGTCGTGCCTGCAGAGCTCTGTGTTCACATTGGTTTTCTAACTTTTTCAGACTTTTCTTAGAATAATTTTACATAACAGGTTGGGATGGCACTTGAGGTAGGAATAGCAATGTACCCCTTTATACAGGGGCTGTACAGAGGCTTCTGTACAGCATAAGTACCAAACTAAAAGCAACACTCATCCTCAGTGACTGGCTGTTAGCTGTTCTGGGGTGAACATATTTTTAGCACTATCTCAGTATTCCTGATGTTGAGACACCTTCCTGACAAAGTTTTATTAAAATCATTGTTGCCACAAAATGTTTCAGCTTCAACAAAATAGTATTTCTGTACAAAAAAATAGCGCATCCAGTAATGCTGAACAGTTGTACCAGCTTCTTAAAATAAGCAAAAGCATCAGTATCGGAAAGAGTGAACTGTAGTCATATGCATAGTAGAGGCAGGGAAAAAAGCAAAGAGTGACAATGTAGCCCACAAATGAAATTCAAAAAAAAGATTTGCATTTATTGTCTGGCTCTTTTATATGCTAACCAGTATAAATCTATAGTTGTTGCAAGACATCAAGTCATCTCAGCTATGTACTATACACTTTCCTGTTGCAGAGAACTGAATGGGTCATTCTTATCTACCTTTTCACAGTTTATATAGCTTATTGATACTATGAAATCAAATTTTTAACAAAAGGATAGTCTGTCATTTTGTGGAAAGAAATGTATAACAAAGCTATGTTTCTGTTAGTTTATCTGCATCTATCAGATTAATCTGATTACTTCTAAGCTTTCCTAAACTATTAGGAAGGAAAAACTCTGTTAGAATTAGGAGTTATGATTATTATGTCATTCTAATGTGCTTAACAAGACAAATCATTACAGAATTCAAACACTTTGGCAAACATATATTCCTGGCAGGAGAATGGACATTAACATGGCAGCAAAAGCAGTTTCTCATGCTCAGGAGACACCCTAGAGGGCTGTCCTGGAACAGAACTTTAGTTCTGGATGGGCTTAAGTCAGATAAAACCAGTTGAAAGAAATAAAATAAACAAGAATGTTGGAGAAAAGAAATTTCAACAGTTCCTATGAAGAAACAAAAAAATTGCAAACCTACCATCACAGATAGCTGTAGAGACAGAGGCTGATTAGCGAAAAAATATAGCATCTGATCCTGTGTTTGGCTAGATGCTGAAAAGCAAAGTCCATTTATTTAGAAGAACAAGACGACAATGATACAATCTGTTTAGAACAAGAATGTAATTTTCAGTTGCATGTCCACTTTCAGCAAGTGCAGTTGCTGGGGGAAAAACAGGAATCGAATCACACTTGCTGCTAAATACATATTTAATTGCTTATGTTTTTTTTATATTTTGTTTTGCACCAGACTGTTTACTCTGCTCATGATGATGTGGAATTAGTGGTGCAGTTTTCTGCTTCCCTTAATCAGTCTTAAAGTGCCCCCTAGTGCACGTTTAAGGAAATAGCCCAGCCTAACAAAGCAGTGCCAGGGTTGAGCGCAGAGAATATTCTGGCAGATTTTATTTCATGTGAAAACATTTCATTATCTCCCTCCTGTAGATTTCATCAAATTTTAGTGGCTGAAGTGGATTCTGCATCTCTGGGAATGTGAATTAGTAAAAGTGAATCCAGTAAGATCCTAGACTGATGTAATGTAAGAAGTAGTACTAGTCGTTTCTAGCCTTCTAACCTACGCAGCTGTGACAGAGGAGATCTTGTTATGGAGGTTGGAGCACTCTGGTATCAGCTCTCGGCACCAGCTCTCACCTGCCAGGACACTTGCAGTGCCATCAGCCTGACACAGTGGGCCTGGACCCTGCCCAGGGGCCATCATCAGCCCCGCAGAGGACATCCAGACTCCAGGCTTTCCTCTACTCAGCAAGAAAGGATGAGACCCTATGACTCTGTTTAGATTTAGGAAAAGAAAACATAAAGAACAGATTTACCTTTTCTGAGGCTTTGGAACAGAGTGTCAGGGCCTGATATCCATCCATAGAGTTACAGCTGGCTGCACAAAAGTAAGCAGCTACAGCAATAGGTATTGCTGAAAATTGCAGTTATTTGACCACATGCAGACATAGTATTTTACATGATCGTAACAGTTCGTGTTTTCCTCAGGGGTGAACAAATCACCAGTGCTCTGTGACATGTGAAAGGAAGAGAGAAGAGGGATTATCCCTTTTTTAATCACAAAAATAGAGAGAGATGTCTTACCAAAAGTCCATCAAGAATTACATGAAAAATCTGAAATTACCTGAGCTTTTGGTTACCTGACTTTTGCTTGAACCACAGACATCTCCCTCCCTTCCCAAACAGGGTACGTCTGAAATGAGCTCTGCTTTTCACTCCCTGATAATCTTAACACTGCAGTGGTACGAAAGAGCTTGTTTCTCAGATGCTTGAATATTACTCCTGATGTACAGGGATCTACCTGTCTTTTGTGATATGTTGTGATAAGCTAATTTCTTCTGCAGAGCTTTCCTGGAAAGAAATTGTACTGCTATGGAAGTCAAATGGAAATAAACTGTTACAAAGTTTTCAGCTGCACAATAAAAAAAAAAATTTAAGAGAGTCCTTCAGTCATTACTATCACATATAAACCCCAAAACAATTGAGGATCAATAAATGTATCCAGCTGGCAAATCTCCGTGACAAAATGTCCTTATAATTAGGGCAGTGTCATCTGTGGCATGGTTTCTAACTGCTTTCCCCATCCCTCCCCCATAGAAATCACTTCGGTCTTGCCTGTTTAGATATTTAGCATTTACACTGATGAGAAGAATATAAATTCCTAAACAGAAAACACTGCACATACACATCAAGACTATTTTAATTCCTCTCAGATTTCTCTTCCCTTTGGGATTAAGTCAGAGTTCATACTATGACCCTACATCTTGGGGTTTTATTAATTTGTGTCTAGTTACTTAGAGAGCTATTTTGGCTTGACATTCCTACTTGGGTTCTGTTAAAAGATCTTCAACAGCTGTTCCAGATCAGTGTAAGAATTGATTTCACATCCATTTTATCATCAGAATTAATGAAAAGAAAGAAGCATCTGACTTGCTGTGTGGTCTGTGGCAAGTGGCTTTGTTCTCTCTGCTTGAGCTTCTACACCAGTACAGCCTTCACAGAGACTTATCAGGAATCACTTTTTTACATTCATACAGCACTAATCACAAAAAAAAATATACGCAGAGAAAATAACCAACAGCATTCTTATATGTGTCTTTTAGTGGTGTATTTAAAATTTGTCTAGTGCAGATTCCAAATATTTTGAAATGTCATCAGATCATAGATAATAGGACCCAAAAGATCATTAGTCCATCTGGTCAAACCAAGATAATAAGGCTTTGTACTACAAGATCTGAAAACACCCTATCATGCCACAGCAAGAAGTGCTATGCAGTAATGAATTAATTTATTTATATTTGCCACAAGCAGCTTGTTCTCTCATTCTCTTCCCTGTAACCAAATTATATATGCAAAGTAGGATCTGGTAGGATTGTTTTTCCCTGCATAAATATATACATGCTGCTGTGTGCTTATATTAGAGAAGTCAAGGTCAAAAAAGTATACTTTCCATTTGAAGCAGCAACTCCCACTGCGGTTCCTGTAGGAGATTATTAAAAAACCTCTGCTGAAATAGACCTTACGTTCATACTGAAGAGCAACACTTACCTGGAGAGCCAAAGTGTCTATGTCTGAAGGCTTTCTTCTGAAACTTGTACTTGGTGGAGTGCTGAATGGACCTAGCTTTTAAGCACCTTCAAGGTCTTGGAGGGTTCAAATTGGGTCAACTAGACTGGGAACAGAATCACTGAAATGTTGTTTGTAAGAGATCTCTGAAGGTCTCCAGTCCAGTCTTGCCCTCCGAGTGGGATTATCAGCAGAACTGAATCAGGTCATCTGTAGAAAACCCCCAAAGATGGTCACCTGCCTGGGTACTGCACTGCACTCCTGGGAAGAAAGGATGGCTAACCTGACCCTCCCTGTGCAGAAATTGTGGCCATTTCCCCTTGTTATATCATCTGCACTTTCTGAGGAATGTTTGGTACTCTCATTTTCATAACTCCCCCTCTTAAAGTAGTTGTAGACATCTACTAGATCACTCCTTAGCCTCTACCTGACCGTAAGCAAGACCAGCTCCCTCAAAGGGCATGTGCCCTGTACTCCATCTTGGTGGCCCACTGACAGACCCTCTCAATAAGTAAATTATGCATTTACTTAATTGAAACATGGCTGTGTTCTAGTTAAAACTTCCTAAGTCACTGAGTTTCACGTTTGAACATGCTGTATTGCTGCAGACTCCAAAGCTGCAGCTAAGACATCATCTGCTGAACAGGACAGTACAGGAAATGGTAGAGGATCTTTCAGATGCTATTATGCAAGAACTCACACAGAGAATTTATCCTTCCCACAGAGAATACTGTACTGTGGCTGAAAATACCTCAAAGCACAGTTTAGGTCTACACTAAAACCCTTGCATGTGTTTTGTTTACATTCCGTATAGTTGTGCTTTCAGCACCTACCTCTGGATCATTTTGATGGGAGGCATATCACCTTACACAGCTGAACAATGCACTATGTCATGCATTAAATTGCTCGTGTCTTAGCTCAGCTCTTTCTAAACATTGTCAGGTTGCATAATGTCACAGTCAACTACGCCATCCTAATGGATCTTTGTAATATCTCCATGTAAACTTTAAGTAGGTCTGGAAGAGGACTGACCCTCTTGAGAGGATTGAGCCACGTGAGAGATCAGTTAGCAGAAGCATAGTGGTCTTGATACTAATGTTTGTCTTGGAGCAAATAAATACAAGTTCTGGATTTACAACTAAAATCTAAAGTGGACACATCAACAGAATAACCACAGACACAATTTCATTATCAAACTGAAATGCTAGAAATTAAAATGTGGAATGCATTTTTAATATATATTCTACTGTTTATACACTAGCTCAAAGCAAGAGCAGCAGTATCTGGCCTGCAAAGTAGCCCTCAAATACCACCTAAAGCTGAGGCCAGCATAGGATCTCCTTCTTGCATCTCTTGTGTCAGTTACTTCCTTTCCAGTCACTGGTCTGAAAATTGCCTTTTTATCCCTTTTTGACTTCAGAAAACTACTCAAGTAGCTTTAGTTTAGAACTGTGTCAGCTCCCCTCTAGCCTGAGCTATATCATATTTTCCTCAGTCAGACCTGTTTGATCCAATGCATCTAGTTCACTGGTGGTTTTGACATCTGCATTCCGAGAGCCATGCCTTTCCAATATGGCAACAAACGAAAAAATCACAGACTCTGACAAGTAACAAACTTCTCAAAACAGAGAGAAGCTGGGACAAGATTTATGACAGACAGCACATCTCAAAATTTCATGTAAGAGTTGAAAGACAGACTTCTATTTGCAAGTTGTATGGTCCAATTCACAGCTGCTGTTCTCTAATTTTGCACATGCATGCAAACAAATGAGAAAACAATATTTTACTTTCCTCTTCCAAAAGAAAAACAGTTTAATCCTGGATTTGAAAGTTTTCTGGCTGTCCAGAGGCAGTGATAAAACCTAACATTTACCCTACCTGCCAATATTTGTGTGCAGATAACTCATCTAGAATCACAAAGGTTTTGGCTTTGTTTTAATCTAGCAACTGTTCCTGAGGATTTCCATCACTTTTACACAAATGCGAATGTTTTCCATGCATTGTTGCACACCAGCAACATTTCCCAATGTCTTTCTCCAATAAATTTGTACAGAAGACCACAGCAGGAAATTCTACATGCCCCATTGGGCTAGCAATCATTAAATATACAACATCCTAATGAAAGGCAGTTTACAGTACCAGCAAAGAACTTTTCACACATTGACAACCAGTTTCTCAGCTTTTGAAAGCCGCATTAAAAGGCTTCCAGCTGCCGTACAATATTTGCAACCAAACAAAAACTAATCCTTGGCAAATGTCTTTGCAAAAAATAACTACAGAGAATAATAAAGTGGTTAAAAATGGAGTCACACCAACAGGAAAAACAAACATTAAAACAATGCTTTTTAGCCCCCTTTCCCATTTCAAATTGATATGACTCACTCTTCCACGTCATTCTCCCACCTGTGCAAACTTTGAGGCAATATACCAATTTCCAGTCCTTCAGCACAGACAAATATGATAACAACTGTCCCGGGTGCAGCCAAATCTCACATATCTCAGCATTCAATAGTACACAACCCCCATTTAGTTCAGCAGAAGCCTAGTGCAGGCTGACATAGTAGTATTTTAACATTCAACTATGTTTCTCATAAAATTATGACCACTTCATGAGTGAATCTCATTTCAAAAACCTGACCAAGACAGGGGAGTACAGATTCTCAAGGCTCTTGCCTTCCGCTTGGCTGCACGTGGACCTGCAACAGCCCTCAGGGCAGCAGGACCATGGTTATGATCCGGACATTAGCGATAGAGAGCAGAAGCCTTTCAAAAGTGCTTGCATGTCACTCTTTTTTGACTGCAGGAGCTAGTCAGCAAGGCAGATGCTGGCGTTAACCCCCTCCAATACAGCTAGAGGAGCAGGTGAGACCTGCACCCAGGGGAGGAACGCCAAGGGGCAAGCGAGGCCAGCGAAGTTGAAGGGGGACTATTTGGGGTCATTATGGGCTGGGCACCAGCAGGACAGCAGGGGCCATGCTTGGCAATGCACCAAGGTACAAATCCAACCTGGCAAGAGTAACGATCGAAGCAGATGATTTGAATCAACATCAAAGGCTTCATCACAAACCCCCCATCCAAATCCTACCCAAAAAGTATCTCGGCATTTGGGAAGGAAACTTAACATGATATTGTGGAACAAGTCCTTGTGGGAGCGAGACTATCATGCTGCACTCTCAGTAAGAATTAATCCTCCCAGCCAAAGCCTGTATTCCCACACAGCAAACTGCAACTTTCTCAGAGAAGACGGTGAGTTTGCAACTATGTGATATGACTTAATACAGAGCCAAAGGGGATGGCACGCATCCGACCTATTTTAAAACACAAAGTGTGGAAACAACGCTCAGCAAGAAAATATGAGCTTTACTCTCAAGTGCAGGCAGGGCAAAGTAGCCCAATTATTTACCACCCAAGATGCTAAGGAGGAAAATAAGTCTCTTAGCTTCCAGCATTGTTACAGAATCTCAGAAATATTCATGTCTCTAATTACTAGATGATGTTCCTAATATCCTTCACTAATGGTCTCCTCTCTCATTTTTTTTCCTGGTCATCAGCAAGCTCAAACTACAAATCTCATGAACTGACCCCATTTAATACTGCAATATTTTGCCTAGATTGTATTACATTATTTTCTTATTTACTTTGGAAATAAGTAATATATTACTTAAACATAAATTAGCTGGGATCAGAAATATGCAATGTTAGGAAGAAATAACAAAGGGACAAACGTGTGTTTAACTTTCAACTCACTTTTAATTTTGTAGTTCCACAAAAGAAAAATAGGCTTTTCCTGCTCTCTCCATCAAAGGAAGCAAAAATATCACTAATGCAGAAACAGTACATTGCAAAGGTACAAAAATTATTTCCCTATTTCTTTAAACCTGCCCCCAAGAACTCCATATGAAAAAAAAAAAAAAACCACCAAGTAGAGGTTCCTTTTAAGCATTTTAACTTAAACATCTCTTTTTTCCTTGTTGTATTTTTAAACATAGGGAACAAAATTGTTATGTTGTGGTGCATTTGTAACTTGCACCTTAAAAAAAAAAAGACAAAACAAAACAATGGCAATCTGTTTTTTCTTTTCTCTCTTGCAAAGGAAATTGTGCAAGAATCACCTTTCAGCATATCTGCTAAGCTTATTGGCCTGTCATAAAAAAAGGCAAAATAAAAACACAGATGTCTAACACTAGAATTACCTAAGGTAGCAAGAGCCAGCCAGGAGCCTGCCTCCAGTGACATCTATGAAGATGTCCTTTCACAAAAAAGAAATGTTTGCTCCCTCTCATCACTGATTTTAAGAAGATTCATTGGCTATTCATGCAGAGCAGTTATGATCCCCTCAGACTTCACTGACCTTCAGGGAATTATAAAAGAAGGAACCAATTTCAGTTCCTGGAAAGGAGGAGGGAGAAAGGCAAGCCCCCTCTGACAGGGTAAAGGTAAATACTTCAACAGAAAGAGCTCTGATGTTATAAAAGAATTCCTAACAGCAGGGAAGAAGGCATCAAATCAACTGCTGGCATTTTAAATATTTCCTACAAAGGAGGAAATATGCTTTAGTGCAATGAGATATCCAGCAGTGGATTTTTATGTAGCATGCTCAAGAATTAATCTCTACATTCAACCCTGCACTACTACAGCTGAGTCAGCACCATTCTTTTAAATGACCTGATTCTGTAATCCCATTATTAATATCATGAAAATGACTTTCCTCTTTGCTGTTTTGTGCTATCAATGGAAAGCCACAGAACCAAAATGCATTAACTCTCACAGGTCTYCTCTAGGATTATGTGCATCAGTACGAACTGAATGAATCATGGAGACATTTGAATAATCACCACTCACATGCTAGTGCCAGAGCTATGTCAGGAGCTGTAAAATGTTGCATTTTATTTGTGTTATTGTCATCTGATCTGTAAAATGTTGCATTTTATTTGTGTTATTGTCATCTGAACCATACATATTTTATCATTCTCTATCAGGATGATATCTTGCAATCTACATTGTTATTCTTTTCTTATTTCTTGTCATATTATATACACACTGTCTGCTTTATATTCCCTAATCAGCAAGCCTAAATTTTTAAGTGGCACATGCTTAAATTTATGCATCTGAAGAGGGGAATTCATTACAAGAAATAAACATAAGAAATATCAACAGAATGGAGACCCCCTTTATTTTTGCAAGACATTGACTCAATCTTTGATTCGTAGCATTTTATATAGCTACAGCTTTTAACTGCAAAGAGGAGAGAGTCTACTAGGGTACCAGAGGATTGCTTTGATGGCCAGTAAAGTTTAAGTCTTATTTCTGACCAGTGCTATAATTCAAGTGGACTGCAAATGTGAACAGTAAAGTGCTTTAGAAAAAAATACCCATGATAAAATTGACCAGTTCTAATCCAACTGAGTTGGTAACCAGTGGGTTCAAGGCAATTTGTGGAGCCTGTTTAGCAACCTAAACTCTAAAGACTTCAGCATTTGTAGCAACGTATTAGTAAGCTTTTTAAATGCAAAAGAGCCTCAGATAGCCAGGGTCAGAACTCTGATAAAAGCGCTGTACAGTTTGTCAGCATAATTATTCTGCAAAATAAATTAAAAAAATAAGATGCTTCATGAAACAAAAGCAACCAAAATTCTCACAAGACAAAGGACATACTAGGAGCTTGTCAAACACTGTGATATACTGCTGAAAAAACTTACATCTCCCTCAAAAATAATGCATAAATACACATGAAAGAGATGCAACAGGCACAACAATAGTGATAACAAGCAGTCTTACACACCTACACACAAAAGCGGGAGTCAAACAAATGACTTGTACTGAAAATGATCATAGAAAAATACGTTTATGTCAGTGTTAAACATGGCTGAAGCAAGTTTTCAGCTATGAAAGAAAGATATCATTATCAAAGAGAATCCGGAATAACTAGATGCCGCACAGTTGCCACAGGCTCTGGAAGAAGGACGGAGGTACTAGCCCCTGTCCCATCAGTCATGCCTACCACTTTTCTCACTCCTTCCAACTTCCAGGCCGCCTGTTGCAGTGGTATTGCAACATAAGCACGATTTCCCAGAGACACAAAATTTCATGATGCAAATACCCTCTAAGCAAAACTATGGAAACAATAAAAGAATCACCATACAGAGATAATAAAACTGGAATAGCAAAGAGCAACAATGTATTAAAAACATCCAACCAAAACAAACATTGACTTTCAGTGGATTAAATATATTCATCTCCGCCTGAAAGGAGGCAAGACCTGTCATTTATGAGGGGCAAGGCCTTTCATGAAAGTACAACAGCCAATTTACACAAACATTCGACTGGGCTATTTCCTCATTAATTTTCTTCTGAAATGTTTTTTCTTCTTTGTATGTGGAAAACAATGCTTCACAAAAGTCCACACAGGGAAAAACAACAAGTATTTAATCCTACCCTGTTACTGTACAGCTCCAGTTACCATAACAACTTGCTGTAGCTCTTCTTGCAATAGGCTTAGGGTAACTTGTCCACAAAACCATTTTGTGACTGGAGCTACCGTTAGTATACTATTTCACATCCATGCAGCCTCTCTGTTGCCAAGAGTCAAATCTATTTCATTTTAAGTGTAAATATAATTCACAATATTTTGAGATTTCATGGCTAGAAAAGTCAGACTGCAGGAAATGTTAGTAATCACATCACTTATCAATGTGGCACTGGATTCATCATTTAAAAAAAAAAAAAAAAAAAAAAAATCAGCCTTTCCCCTACTGGTGCTTATCAAATACTTCAGTATTTCACTGTGCTTGTAACAGAAAATAGGCAATATTTTAAATACATGTGTGAATTTGTAGCTGTATTTTCAGTCATCTCACCAGTTCATTTACACCAAGTCTGTAGTTCTTTCATTTCTATATTTTAAAATTAAATGTTATTTAAGCCTGCACTATATAACAACTCTTTCTCAGGTATCTTTTATTCCTGTTCTTTGAGAAAGTACTGCAGCTATGGAGAATGATTGTGAAATCTGCCAAAACCCTGTGGGTAAAGTTGGAAACCCAGTGCTCAATTTGGGGGTCAAATATTTTTTTGAGCTCCATTTCACAATACAGACATTCTTTCATGTAATTTATTATTAAATATCAGTTTCCCTCACCCTAATTTTGGTAGGAAGTGTTTGTACGAAAGCTAAGATGGAGCTTGATGTCAAAGTACTAGGTTTGAAAGGAGGATCCTCAAAATACCTTTTAGATGTTTAGAGCTCTAATAATTCTTTAATGAAATTATGCTGTCTTTTCAAGACAGCACAGTGCCTCAGTGCAAGGGAAAATGTGTACAACCAACCTAGCCTGCTATTTGGTGTTTCTAGTGGAGCACGTTGGAACAAAGTGCTGGGTGAATGCAACTCTCAAACGTTCCAGGTCTTCTAGACACCTTCTACTGGTGGGGAAGATAAAAGATTAAACTAAAAGCACCARAATTTTCTCCCCTGAAGGAGAGAATAAACCCTTTTCTCCACAGGACAAATCTTAATGCAGACAGCTCCAAATTTTTCACTCTGCAGAAAGTCTTAAAACCTCCTTTTAAGCAGATCATGAACAGGAACTCGTAACTTTGCACCTATAGCTGATAGTCAAGATCCATCCACATTCCCAGCAAAATTTTCTTCCTCTGGCTCAGCCCCTTGAAGCAGGCTATGCTCCAATCCTGCACCTGGTTTTGGTGCAGCAAGACTAACAAACCCTTACCGATAACAGGCATCTGCCCGTTAGATCCAAGACCCGACAGCATCTCAAAGTAGCAAAGGAATGGTGCCCTCTCTAATTCTACAGGATAAATATCACAAGATCTGTGTGAAAGTCTCTGCCCTGGATGGTGCCTACTTCCCCATGCGAGGGAACTCTCAAACACTCACCAAAGTGTGTGTGCATGTGGGAACCAGGGTGAAGCTGGGCAGTGGTCCTGACTTACAGAGATGCAGAGATACAGAGAAAAAACAGTTCCACTGGTTTTTCATGCAATTTTCTGTACTCTTTGTGAGACATTTTAACCACCTTGTCAACTGATACAACAAAATTAGAGTCCATTTGCAGGTTTTTTGTAATTTCTTTGTTTCCTTTTAAAAGGCATTTCCTAGTCTAAATCATCCCCCACTTAAGTTTATTTCTATCTAAATAATTTGTATCTGCAAAGTTCTTTGAGGTCTTCAGATGTGAGGTGTGTTATTTTATGAAGCTTGATGTTTAAAGCATTCCTAAATCAAAGTAAACAATGTGACATATTTGGACTTAATTTGACGTGTAAAGACCATTATTATCTAGTTAGCAGTCTCCTCTCAATTGTAAGTATTTTAAAAAGATCACTAAGGGAAAAATTCTGCAGTGTTACAGTCAACACATACAAGTCATTAGCTAACACAGTATCTATCCTTACCTACGGATAGAATTTTGTCTCTTAAATTAACAAGTGGTGAAGACCAGCAAGAATTTTTGCATGTAGGCATCCTAAGTGGTTCTAGTCTAATTGATTAGCATTTCCTGAGCAGAAGTGGCAGGCTAGCAAGCACTACTTTGCTGATGTCAGCTCAGCTCTGACGTCAGTAAAGTCCCTACTGCAAACTTACAAAGGACAGGTAAGTGCAATGAGCAGGTTTTTATTTCAGACCCATTAAAATGCACTGTCAAATAAAATCAGCAAAATGGATATGAAAAGCAATTATTTCCAAATTTAAATATTACAATGAAGAAATGTAAACTAAAATAAAAGTGTACTTGAAGCTTCCTTGGAAAAACAGCAATATCAAATCCTTGGAAATTCATTAATCTGTACAACATGGTCCAGCTTAACATTGCAAATTCCTCAACATGCATAACTAAACAGCCTTCTGTGGAGGGAAATGCAATGTAAAAGACAAAGAAGAGGTGATGAAATAACATCAGTACAAACTGAAGGGTACCAGAGCCTTACAGTTCTAGTTACCTCCATGGTCAAGTTAATAGGTTTTTACTGTATACAAACTAATGCCATGTTTCTATTAAAAGACAGATGTGTAATCCATGGCAATTACTAGCCACTGGACAGTCCATTTAGATGAGGGAACAAATAAACACTCCTTCAGGAACACATTGCAAAAACCAAAGCTGTTGTCCAAGACACTGCTTTGTAAGAGACAGCCTGAGCACAACTTGCAGGCAGGGTGAGAAGAAGCTCCCCGAGACTTTAGTGCAGGTGCAGTATTTGGAAAAATAAATGGGAGCTGTGAGGTTCTGGCACAAGGAATGGTGGAAGCTCAAGGGAATTTTAGTTAGCGATAGTCTTAGAAGGTTTGGAAATACGCAAACACAGAAACTGCTTCCTGTCCAGTAAAGCTAGACTTTCATACATCTTCTTCATACATCTGTCATACATATGAACAGGACAATGCCAGAGAAATGCTTGCCTCATGTCGACCCTCCTCTGAACAAGCCTCAGTGTGGTCAATCATTTCAAAGAGCAAGAATGCTAAAGGCATTCATATCCTGAGATGCTATAACAGCTATACATCTACAAAAGACACCAAGAACCAGGTGCAAAGCCACATTCAAGGATACGTGCAAAGTCTGCTCTGTTGTCATAACATGAAAAATGTGTTTGACCAAGTGAGCTTATCCTTTATGCTCTTCTAAACACAGGCTTCATGCTGTATCTCTTAACAAGCAGCTAGATGTTGCACCAATTCATAATACCCTGAGTAGCACCACTTGCAAATTACTTCCAAGGAAATGAGTACTTAGGAATTTGTCAGAGACCTGATTAGATGGTGAAATGAATCAGCGTTAGAAGTGCAATAGACTTTGATCAGTATAAAAATGGCTTGTTTGAACATTTGAAATCATTAGCAAGGTGCAAATGGGAGTGATACAATATAGTGTTGAGAGCAATTAGATTGGAGTTCATTTTGTAGTGTCTATTGAGTACATTATTTTTATCTGGTTTAGAAACATTATAATACTTGCATAATAGATGCGACACCCATTCTCCTTGAACATTATTATAGATGTCTTTTCAGTAATATTCATACCCGTGAAAGCAGCAGTAAAAATAGTATTTGCTCATAACTTGATCTTTCTCTGAGAGAAAGCTGAAGATTTCGATGGATCAAATACTTATTCTGCCTTCCAAGCTCTTTAGACATTTATCCAAAGATCTACTAAAGCAACCAGTGCAGATGGAAATGAAACTTTAAGACCTACAAGGTATTTAGATTGAATTGGTTTAGAAAAATCCAACTACACATATTAAATAGAATGCAACTTCCTTACAAAATACCATTAATCTGGAAGTTATACCTCCAGATTCTCCCAAAATTTACAGTATTACTTTTAAAATAAAGCCAAGTAAAATGAACGTGCTCCAGAGAGGTTCCATTCAGAAAATACAGTGATCAAAGTCCCAGAGTTCTCCGTTATTTATCAAATTAATTTCATATTTTCTGTGTGAAATTCTGATGGTTGCCTCCCTGCCCTCTTCCCAGCAGTCCCGCCTCTTTCTCCAATAACAAAAATTTAAAGCTCTCTTATATCACAGTTGGGAAATATAGCTGTTTTAATGGTAGCCTGTAGAAAAATAAACACATTGACTGTAGTGGTCTGAAAATCAAGATACATAGCTCAAGAAGTGACCTACTGACAGACGACAGGGTTTTCAAAATCTCATTGTTCCATATAGTTTAATATCTTCTCTCATTAGAGTAGATCACATTAAGGGCCTGATCCAAACCATTTCAAACTCAACAGCAGTCTTTCCATTGTTATTAGTAAGCTTTGGATCAGACACCTAAGCATGGAAGTCTATATACATGGAATAAAAAGTGCCATTCAGAAACCAGTAGTAGGACTGCCTCCATGTGATTTATGTGCAAAAGCAAAAAACACACAGAAACAGACTAGTAAATGGGGGGTGGTTTAGTTTTTTTCTAACGGCTGTGTTCACCATGAGTCATTTCTAATACATTTACCATTAAATGGACCACTTCAGTCTTTCAAGTAGTTTTCCTCACAGTACCTGCGTGTGAGGAATGGAATTAATTTTATCTTCATTTATATACAAAAATTTGAGGCATTTAAATATGCTCGTAAACAGAAATTACAACAGTAAAGGAAGTTACTAAGCCAAAACACAAAGTTCACATAACCAACTTTTTCATCCCCACCTCTGAAGTCTCTTGCTTACTCAGGCACTGCTGCGATATTTGTCTCTACCATTCCTAGTTAAAAAGCTACAGCTTCCTTCAAGGAAGCATCAGGAGTTCAGACCAGTGGCACCAGCATGTTCCACAGTGGCTCTGGATGGGCATTCATTCCAAATCAGAGGATAACTGCCTGTTCCCCAAAGTCCTATTCCAAGTTCCACAAGCAGATTTTGTTGTTTCTAGGGCAGCACTGACATGGGAATCTGCTTTGGCACATTAACCAGAGCACCCGTAGCAGCTCTGCTAACAGGTCGGAGGAAAGCAGCGTACAGACAGTAACCTTTGCTATTTAATGTTGCAAAAGTTCCTCATCTGCCAGATAATTTATGCCTTTTACTGAAGCTAAATCCTTAGAACAAACATATTAACTTTATACAGAATCATTTTCAAATAAATGACGACTTCTGCCCTGATGTCAAGTTTTCACTCAGGAGCTTAAATTTTTGTTGTCAGGCAAATCAAAAACTGCTGTTCCCCTCGTTAGCACTCCACAGCTATCAAACTATTACTTCTCATTCAAATCCTTCCCAAAAACTCAGCTTGCTTAAACATGTGGTTGTGGGGGACTAAGTCTGTGAACTTTTACTAAGCTTCATTCATTCTGCTTTTTCAGTCAGATGTTTATCAGGAGATCATGGAACAGATCCTCCTGAAAGCTATGCTAAGGCACATGGAGGACAGGGAGGTGATTCGAGACAGCCAGCATGGCTTCACCAAGGGCAAGTCCTGCCTGACCAACCTCGTGGCCTTCTATGATGGAATGACTACATCAGTGGACATGGGAAGGGCTACAGATGTCGTCTATCTGAACCTCAGTAAGGCCTTTGACACGGTCCCCCACAACATCCTTCTCTCTAAACTGGAGAGGTATGGATTTGATGGGTGGGCTGTCCAGTGGGTGAGGAATTGGTTGGATGGTCGCATCCAGAGGGTAGTGGTCAACGGCTCAATGTCCAGATGGAGATCGGTGATGAGTGGCGTCCCGCAGGGGTCCGTATTGGGACCAGTACTGTTTAATATCTTCATCAATGACATAGACGGTGGGATCGAGTGCACCCTCAGCAAGTTTGCAGATGACACCACGCTGAGTGGTGCGGTCGACACACCTGAGGGACGGCGTGCCATCCAGAGGGACCTGGACAAGCTTGAGAAGTGGGCCCGTGTGAACCTCATGAGGTTCAGCAAGGCCAAGCGCAAGGTCCTGCACCCGGGTCGGGGCAACCCCCTGGTATCAATACAGGCTGGGGGATGAAGGGATTGAGAGCAGCCCTGCCGAGAAGGACTTGGGGGTACTGGTGGATGAAAAGCTGGACGTGAGCCAGCAATGTGCGTTCGTAGCCCAGAAGGCCAACCGTATCCYGGGCTGCATCAAAAGAAGCATGGCCAGCAGGTCGAGGGAGGTGATTCTGCCCCTCTACTCTGCTCTGGTGAGACCCCACCTGGAGTACTGCCTCCAGCTCTGGAGCCCTCAGCACAAGAAAGACACAGACCTGTTGGTCCAGAGGAGGGCCATGAAAATGATCAGGGGGATGGAA
>JAYKAV010002782.1:519448-599799 GCA_035582835.1 Phoebastria nigripes
GAAAGATGGGGACAGACTTTTTAGCAGGGCCTGTTGCGACAGGACAAGGGGGAATGGCTTTAAACTAAAAGAGGGTAGATTCAGACTAGCTATAAGGAAGAAATTTTTTATGCTGAGGGTGGTGAAACACTGGAGCAGCGGAGAGAGGTGGTAGATGCCCCATCCCTGGAAACATTCAAGGCCAGGTTGGACGGGGCTCTGAGCAACCTGATCTAGTTGAAGATGTCCCTGCCCGTGGCAGGGGTGTTGGAYTAGATGACCTTTAAAGGTCCCTTACAACCCAAACTTTTCTATGATTCTATGATTCTATATTTTATAGGAGCCACACAGCACGGTCTTTGTCATGTGTTTTGTAAAGCACAGAGTACACCAATAATCAGTAAAAGTAGTATTAAAAGTTTAAGAAACAGAGTCAAGCTAATCAGAAAAAGAGGTTTCCCAGCATCATAGGTATTTCCAATATTTTTAGTTATTGGTTTTCCCTCCTGGAGGACATGGCAACACGGAGGGCAGAGCAAAGCAAGGAAATCCAGCTCATGAGTTACCTCTAGTTCCTGCGAGGCAGCTGAGAAGAACAAGATTAAGTGGAATCATCCCAAAACATTTCAACTATGAATTATTTTTCTGAAGCAAAATGTTTCATTTTGCCTGTGCAAAATACAGAATTGTATAAATTAAAAATTTTCTGTAGAAAATTGACGATATTCAAAAGGTAACAAGAATCAGATTTTTCTTCTGCAGATGGCCAGATGAAAAATAAACCAACAAGCTTTTAAATGCAATTTGTCCATCCTAAATAGTTTCATTATTTTGGGGAGGGAGGGTTTTTTTAATGTTATTTTATTTTAAACAATCAGTCCTTCAAGAACATCAAGTCACTTAAAACAGAACCAGTAAAAGAAAAAAACTAATTTCTGCCCTTGTTGGAAGATGGGTAATCAAATAAAAGCCAACAACAGTGAAAGCAATATGATTTCAGAGAGAGAGTTAAATAGAGAAAAGCTCCCAGAGGACATTACTAACAGATGTGGATAGTATATTATGCCATTGTTACCAGGCAAAACTATTCTCTTTGCTTGTAAATTAAGTTAATGTGTTAGTATCAATACTTAGGGATTTGATTAATAAAACATTTCAATTACCAGCACATTTCTATACCTGGTGAGGATCAAGTCCCTTGTATCAGGATGCATCCTGCAGAGTATTAGCTACTTACAAGTGATTTCCCTGTTCATCTACCTCCAATGCTTGCAGGATAGCAGGACAGGAGCAGGGGAGGGAAGGGAAGCTGGTGCGGGTGGCAGCAACGCTGCTTCCAACAGGCTCCAAACTGAGCCCCCATGCAGGCTCCCAACACCACCCACCCACGCAACAGGGCTAAAAGACAAGCAAAACTAGGGCAGGCCTTACAGCAGTCAATTCAAAATATCTCTAGGACTGATCTGAACAGACAGGGCAGAGCTAAGGGTTATAACATGTACACAAATGGTGAGAAGCAGTACTCAAGGGCCTCAAGTCTGACCCAGTCAAGAGAGAGGGAACCAAAATGCTTCCTCAACTCAGCTCCTGCAGCCTCACGGCTCGTTTGTGTTTTCCAGTCAGACCCCCCATGGGCCTTGCCAATGGTATCTCCTTACATTTGGGCAAGGACTCCTACCCTTTATATCCATCTACCCCTGAGCGGCTCCACAGTGAACTTCCCTGTGCCAGATCCAAGTGATGCAAACCAGGGCAGGAGGCTCCTCAGTAGAACAAGGAGCTTTCCCCCCACCTCTATAGCGAGAAACAGGAAATGTGTATAATTAGTTAATTTAGACCCTGTAATGAATGTTGTTTTATGTTCTGACATTAAAGGATGAAAGAATCATTTAAAACCTGGAAGGCAAATTCACTGTTGGTGCGAACAGCTGACTTCAGTGACATTCAGCTTGTTTATGCAAGCAGCGAATTTGGCCTGCGTGTACTTTTTGCTCAATGTTTCTGTCAGACAATGCAGAGCAAACAATATTTGGCTTCATCTCACTCTGGGCAGATCAACTATTTGCACCCAGGACTTTTTTCTTTGCCCGCCAGTTTGAATTTTCCCCCAGCCCAGGCTTTGATGTACCTTTATAACAGCTGCAAAACACATTTCATGCCAAGGAGCAATTTGCAGGCACAGCACTAGTCATTTCAGAGCATTGCTAGTTATTCATACAGTATTTTTTTGGCAGCTTTTCGAAATATAATACCATAGAACTGTCGTCTCTCACAGTAACAAGTATTTTCATGCATTTGTCTTTTCTGTGAAAATAATTTATAATTTTTTACTACAACAGAGAACACATCCTAGCAACATACAAATTTTAAATCCCACAGTTTGCTTTTAATAGTGTTAATTCTAAAGCAGTCTTAACGAAAGCTATCTTGACACATATGTACAAAACGTCTCTTGCAGGTAACAGAAAGGAGGCAATAAAAAAAAAAAAAAAAAAAAAAACAAAAAAACCACCACCTTACATCCCCCACTGCATGCTTCAGCTGACCTACTTTCCCCCAGGGAAAGAATGCAATGCCTGATAAATCATATGCATGCTGTGAAAGCAAAGGCTCATCTCTCTGTTCCTGCTTTTTCCGTACAAAATGTACAAAGACGTACTTTTAATTTGGATAATAATTCCACATAAGAAAAGGTTTCTGTTAAGCAGGCATAGGTCATATGTACTTCATTTACTTGAAACTCCTAAAACTAGGCTAGGAAGGCTCTGAACTTTGTAATTTATGAGTGATTTCACCATAAAGATATAGTAAATAATTTTGTAAAAAAAAACATACCTTGCACTCATACTTTACTATCAGCAGCATTACCAGCAAAAAACAAAGCTGTTCATAGTAGCTTTCCTCAATGAGAAGAGTTTCCATCACAGGCTAGCTTCTGGAGTATGAGAGGATGACTTAGTTTAGTTGCCTTTTAAGACCCAAATCTATTTTCTACAAAGCTGTCCAAGGACACTTTCAGCACAGAATTTAAATTCCATTGATATTCAACTATTAGTAATCCATTCCTACAGGTCAACAGCCACAGGGCACCATTTCTAGCCTTCTATCTTTCCTCAGTTCAGCAGGTACATCACTGTTTTCTTACTTTTTTTTTCACATCATAGGCAGACTTAGCCATCACCCTGAGCTACATTTTCAATGTAGGAATCAGACATTCTAATCTCATATTCTGGAAGACGTCCATCTCTACTCACCAAACCCTCTCCACCTCATTCATTTTGTCAAAAATTCATCTCATCAGACTTAAAGGTATCCTGATATTCTGGCTTTTAGGAAAGTACTAATTCATCTCTGGGGGCTGGGCTGGAGGCACTTCCAGGAGAACCTCCTGAGAAGAGCTACCTGCAGCAAGTTTCAGCTCACCAGTGCAGGTCCCCTCTGTCCTGGAAGGCAGGTCAGCCCTGCTTGTCCAGGAGGGATGTCCTTCTCCCATCTGCTCCAGCCCCAGAACCTCTTTGGGAAACAGAGAAAAGGATAACCACTGCCAATTCACCACTCTGCTCCTGCCCCCTCATGCACTGGCTCCAGCTGCCAAGCAATTTGATATTCAGTTGGCAGCAAGCATCTTGTTCTCTCAGAGAAAGTAAACTAATTGCCTTCATTATTACTGTTGTTTTTCATATCCCATTTGTACTTTGTGCCACTTGGCTCTTTTGATCATTCATCTTAAATATATGCTGACTTCAATTCATTTAGAATTATCAGTGTTGTATTCTGCAGGTTATTACTCTTTCCAGAAAGTAAGATTTCTTATAGGTTGATAGTATTTGGATAAGTAAGGAGTCAGTGTCTCCCTTGTCACCTTATTTACTTTTTCCCTCCCTCCACATATCAGTTAATAAAAACATATGGATGCAAAGTATAAGAAAATCTTACAAGATAAGAGCAACTGCAGAAACATACAGAGAAGTTAAACACCATCACCTAGCAAATCAATAGCAAAGTCAGAAAAACTTCCAATCTCTTGATCTAAATCCTAGACAGTCTCAAAAAAGTACTTTATTTCTAACATCACCTTGGTTTCATTTATGACATATTTCTCATTTCAGTTGCTTGAAATACTTTCAGTAGTGAAAGAAAAAATAGGTGATGAGCTCTCCTTTATTTTCCTGGTTTAGTTTTAAATTAAAAAGAAGAACCTAGCATGATCCCTAAATCCTATATTTCAAAATTTAGGTTTGATTAAAAAAGGAGAGATCAAATGGACAGCAGAAAGTGTGTAAGTTTTTTGTTTCAAATAAGGCAATTTTTATTAAAAATGGAAGGAAAATCTCTACAAGTATTTCTCAACTGTAACTTGCTAAAGATAGATAAATATAAAATACAAACATTTGACTCCAATTTGGTGTACAGAATAACAACTACATAAGAACAGTAGTCAAAACCTAAAGATTCAGTTTTCAGGATCTTCTAATATTGAAAACTTTACTTAGAAGCATTTTTGGCTAACTATTCGATAGATGAAAGAGATACATATACCCAAAATGATCAGAGCAGATAGTGCAGCAACTAGGTAGCCTTCAAGTTGTCATTTAAGAGACTCAGACAGCAAAAAATACAGCCAGCAAGGCAGCTGGATGCACAATTTATTTCCAGTTTCTTTTCTCATATTAAAGACTATTTCTTTGTCATAACAGCAACATTCATTATATTTGGAGCAGTGAAACAGTGAAAACATCATCACACTGTAATTGGCCTGGGGGATGCTGGCATTAGGGCATGTCAATTCTTTCAGTCAGAGGAAGATTGTGGCTCATTCCTCCAGTGATCCCCACCCAGAAACAGCTCTGCAGCCAAGAGCTCCTACACCTTTGTTATTGCTATTAGTTTATCCCATCAGGCTTAGATATCCTAAAACACACAGTAAGCAAATTCAAAATGAGCAGTCAGTCATCCCTACTGGATTCCACTCTGGCTTGTAACAAATTATGATTTTTATGAGCAATTTCAATTAAAACATTTTGTGATGAAACATTTATTGAGAGACACCATAGGAACAAAACCAGCAGCATAATTCAATTTGTTTTCTCACTAAAGATACATTGTTGATCAGTATTTTTCAAATCAAGGCCTTCTACCCTTGTGTTCTGTAAAAGACAGAGGACATTTCTCTAACCTCATTAAGTTCATAACAAAGACCAGAAGGAATACTGTCTTCAGTTTTCAAAAGATGACATATGGTGTGTTCCACAGGATTGTCAGAACTAATCTCTGAAATCTTCACCTTAAATTGGCTGACAACTGTGCTAAACTAAATGTATTTTTGTATTAACCCTTAGGAATACAAGCACTTTCTAGATTGCCAGCAAATAGTAAAACTAGTAAACTTTGCAATTCCATTTTGCTGTTGTTCATCTGAAAGCCTCAAGGCAGTATACATGTGCCAATCTTCAGAACATCCAGTAGGAGAGATACTAAAGCCACTTTAAAGATAGAAACATAGAGTAACAGGTAGAGTAAATTAGATGGCAAGGGAAGATTGCAATTCAAGGACAAAGCTATGGAGTTAATTTCCCAAGTCCTAGCTCATTGCTGGAGACAGACTTACCATTAAACGAAGTATTTCCTAAATGTTTGCCAGACCCACCACAATATCAGCATCAGCCAGTTTGAAAACTTCTGAAAACTGCCATATTTACATTCACAGAAATCCATCCACACAAGGCACTCCAGTCTTGCTGGCTTTATGAAAGCTGTTCTGGTTGGGACCCAAAAAGATATTAATTCCAACACTTCCATTCATGTATGTCAAGAATTTGATGAAACCTGGGAGACCGCTGCCTCGCTAGAGAATCAAATTGCTATCGTCCTGAGCAAGGACCTTAAAGTGAGATGCTCAAAAATATTGAGCAACTTGTTTCCCCTACCTGCCCCCCCATCTATAAATAGATAAAACATCATTCTGTACTTCACAGATTCTATGAGGAAAGCTGATTAAATACTAAGATACTCTGTTACTACAGCCAGTGATCATGTAGACAGGACAGGACTTTAGTAAAAGGAAAGTTTTTCCATTAAGTGCAGAGTCACCAGGTAAAACTTCTTCCTCCATCATTTCAGCTGGTCTCTTCTAGTTTTTGCTGAAGGTTGTTTCTAGCATTACTCTGTACAGCACGTGAGGCTATCTAAAAAGATCAATAAGATCAGTGAATACTAGCAAAATCAGTTTTAACAACACATCCAGACTTCTATTTCTCAGAAATCAGATAATGTAGGCATTCTTTGACTTAGTAGCAGAGAAAAGGAAAGCTTACATCTCTAGAAATCATTTCCCTTTGATCATTTCTTGATCAGACACAACAGCTTCCCTCAACTCCATCTAGAGAAGTTGCCTTAACCCTTCCTAGATTTTCTTCACACTGAGGCATATTGCAACATACTACTGTTCCAAGGTGAGGTATTTTTCTCATAAAACATATGACTAGAAGAAAAGAAAACCCTTTTTGGAAGCAAGGAATATCTGTTGTCCCCAAGATATTTTTGTCCCCTCAACTCTAAGTTAGAGATTCCTACACGTTATCTCTAAACCTAGCTCCTCATAGCTTCTTCCTAGCTGTATTTCCATAAACAGCTACAACCCATACTTATTTTTGATCTGCATGTTCATTGTGCTTGACTGTAGTGTTAGAAATCACAGTCCATCTGGGTATGGCTTTTTTCTTTATCTGACTACTGTTTATTATGGCTAACCACAATTTGCCTCTGCATTCTCCCCAAGCTGTGAATGTGGTTATTCAATCATGATACATAAAGATCATTTCACAGATAATCTCAGATTCAACAAAAAGAATAGGCAAAAAGTATAGGCATTCATTTCATGAACAAAAAAATCTTCAGCTGGTGTTGTTCAGGCAACAACATCAACCTACACGCAGTCTTTGGGAGATATCGCTTGGATTCTCTGTGAATAAAGAGTCTTCAGAGCTGGACACACTCTGTCACGCACCAAAAATTAATCTTGCAAGCTCCTCTAGGCAGAGAGGAAGAAACAAAGAAAACATTCAAGTCCCTTTTACATCACATACACATAAGTGAAGGAGCAAAAATAACACCAGTATAAACCCTTCATCTGGCAGCTCATCACCTCCATTGGAACTGCTAAAGCAAAGACTTTGTGTCAGCTTCATATGGATCACAGATATAAATCAGTTAACCATTTTCCCCTCACAAAGATTCTCGCCATGAAACTGCAAGCATCTTTGTGATATAAAAGTTACTTGCTCAACAACAGAAAAGAAGCTTTAGCTTCAACAGTCCTGAAAATTAGGCCACTAACTCCATTGTGCCCGCAGCCTATATTCAAAACTTGCTGCATTCAGAGGAATTAGAAATGTCTATCTATCGTTCAAAATGATACCTGTTGATTTTATGGGGGTTTTTTTGCTGCTGTACAGTCATAATAGCATAGGTATGTCTAGATTTTTGTAAAATCTATTTCAATTATTCCCTAAAAATTAATGGTGACCTTTTGCAGTAGGCTAGTATAAGTTCAGTATCTATAGACTTTCTTACAGAGCTCTGCAGAGGCATTCTAGAAAGAAATACAGACATTAGACATTATTGCTGAAATACACATCATCAGAATACATGAAGCGTTACACCAGAGAATACTGTAAGGTTGTAGGATCAGACAGGCACAGTTGGCCTATAATTAATATCATTGCACTGACAAGTGTATGCATGTGTGTATATATTGAAAATTAGTTATATGCATAAAATGTTTATATCTTGCATAATATTAATTTACATATAAAGTAATATGTAATATAAATAATTCTCTGCTGCAATGATAATGGTTTCCAGTTAGACCTCATATACATAAAAGCTTATGCCTGTGCCAAAGCATGTATAAGCACTTTTATGCTAAGTCAACACTACAACGCTGTGTTGGCAAAGCATTTGGGAGCTGGCAGGCCCTAGGTTCTCAAACATCTTTGAATCCAAGCTTGTTTTACACCAGCTATATTGGCAAAAGTGTTTTGCTTTTAAACCAAAGCCTTGACCTTTCTAGGGCAACAAAACTTTCTACTGTGCATTGCCATTTCCAAATATAGGCAGAAATAGTCCTTTCTGTAGCAGGTTCACAGAAAGATATTCCAGTTCATTTTCAAGTGAAATACAAACCTGTTATTTTCGCAAGCAAAGCAGTGAAACGCCAAGGGTAGGGGAAACGGTTACTGCTGGCCTTCAGTAAGATGATGTCTACTTGGTGAAGCTACWTAGCTGGCTAGGGTGTAGGTGTCCTAAGACAGGTTTGGGACAGCCTCCAAAAAGTACAAAGAGTGATAAGATACTGTTTCAATGGCATGCGTAGGGCCTAGCTTACACAATCTTTCCTACTGGTTTAGTGGTCCAATTGGTTTTACAGTGCAAGTCGTCTGGCCACCTTCTGGTAGGCTCAGACTCCCAAAATGTGTTCAGCCCTGTCCCTTTAGGAGGGGAAGCAGCTCTCTAAAACAACAGTACACTCTTGTACAAACATGTAACTGCTGGAAACAGAGACAGCCCAGCACAAGGGGATGCTCTCACCCCTCCCTCACCACATTTCCACACTTCGGTGATTTAGCAAAAGGTTCATCTTCATGACCATAACATATTTAGAATTCTCCTTGATGACTGCAGAAGAACAGGACGCCACACACACCTGCTGCCTTCTCTTGAGTTTTGATTCAGCAATACTTTAACTAAATCCTATCATTTAAATAATCATGGCATTGACATGAACACTTGCCACCACTATGTTGCTTACTTTTCTTGTATCCTCATCAGGTCCATTTAACTTATAACATCTCTGAGATGAGGACTAATTATTGCTTTGTGTTTGCACTCCAACATGATTGAGGCCTACTTACGAGCATTTAAGATAATAATTGCGTACTTGTATAAATTGCCACAGAGACAATTCAGGCACAACTACTTTTCTTCAGTGCATGTGAAAAATCTCACTTTACTTTGCTGTTATTTGGAAAACAAGATATAACATTGAGGACAATATGAATTAGCAAAAAAAAAAAAAAAAAAAAAGAGAGAGATTGAAGTCCCTGTCTAAAAACTTCAGGACCTAGGATCAAATTTTCATGTCTAAGTCTGTTCCTATCTGAACCAACTCTCCAGTGAAGGCAGAAAACAATTAAATGAAGCTCATGAAATAGCCATCCGTGAATTTTTGTTTGAAGATGAAATTCCATGCAATTTTTATTATTTATTTTCCACTATTTGGGGTTGAATTAGCTTAACATTTGCAAGATGGCATCATGATAGGCATCACTGAGGCTAAACTAGAAACTATATCTAATCTGGCCTGAGGTATCATAAACAAGTCCCCAGTGTTTTTCTAGGGGAGCAGATTTTTGCATGGAAAATAAGTAAAAATGTTAGTAGCTCCAGTGTCACCCAATACACCATATAAATGATGGCCAACATTAACGGGACACAAGCTTTCCAAAGAGTTTATGATAGAAACATTTCTGCATTCATGCATCAGACTATGAAGACTTGTGCTGGCTTAGATTTGGGTTTTTCTAAAGCAAAGAACCTGAGAAAAAGTGGATATTTTGATCTATGTAAATATAAAACTACACAAAATGATGATGAGACAGTTAAGGTGATACAGATTATTAAATTAACCCATGAGGAAGGAAAGCTGGGCTATCAAAATCAGCTGTAGTTGTTTAACGTGGATGAAAACCAACAATTCAGAACTGATCACGTAACTCACAGTTAAAATGCGAGTGTTAATGTGTGATACCTACACTAGATAGGCTCTATTCATATATTTTGAAGATCCAAAGTCTATTTTTTGTAGCAATTGTTTAGAGAGATGGGGTTTGAACTATACTTTGACATCTTAGAAATGCCAACTCAGAATTTGAACGGCTTAATATATTATTGTACTAAACACCCTAGATTTTCAGAGAACAGGAGAATGTTCGCTTAATTTCCTGAGATGTTATAGATTAAGACATTAAAATTGCATGGGAAAGCATAACTGTGCCCCCTTGTGTGCATTAGTAACATCATCATACGACAGGTCTCGAACACACTACGTGCTTTTCTGCCAGCTGAGTTTTCAGTTTATGAAACTTTTCACAGAATTTAGTTGACTCTGGGAATAATTCCATAACGAGTAGCACAAATGTGACAGATAAGAGGCAGCAAAGGGAGATGCACTGTAGGCCAACCCTCCATCCCTACCTCTCATGAGCACTGTTCGCCCATGATACCCTCCAACACCGCTCACAGCCAGAGGAAATTAAAAAGTTGAATTCAAGCTGAAGGGAAAAMCAGAGTACAATACGCCTGCAGCACATGACTCATTCAGTATCACTACCCCCAGGCCAGCAATGTTGGGGAACAATGCCACAGGCAGTGTTTAATGCCTTCTTTAATATGCTTAGCATAAGCCTTTTTTTTTTTTTTTTTTTAAATAGGCTATACTGAGTGAGGAGATTTTTTTTTTTTAACTAACAATAGTGGAGCAGAGTCTCCAGAACTCCAAAGAGTCTTTCCAAATAATGAGGAGTAGTTGCAGTTACAGCCTTTGAGCTTTTCTAACACAGTGAAATAAGGTAACTCCAGTGTCACTGGAAAATGACATTGGCTGCAGTATTCCGCTCTGTCCACAGGCTGATGTACTCCTCAGAAGGGAGCTATTGAAGATCTTCAAGCAAATTTGTTCCCTGTTCAGAGTAACACAACTAAATACCACTTAGATTAAGTCAAAACCAAAAGTTATTGATTCTCTCTGCTTTTAAACAAGCTAATTTTGAGGTATCACATGAATGAACAGAGTACACGAAAGTCTGGCTGGGTACAGCACTGGAATTCTCTTTGTAGACAAGCTAGATTCCCTTCCTTCTCACAAATAATTAAAAAAAAGGATTTCTAATTTAGACAATAAAGTCTAATTGCATAAAAATCATGTGTCCAATACTAAGCAAAAGAAAAAGAAAAACCATCACAACAACAAATTTTAGGAAGGTTTCAGTGTGTAAAGCAGGAAATAGTTTTCTTTGTTCCCTCCCTCTCCCCACCAGAGTATTTATACACTTGGCACAGTGTGACAAAGCCATACCTTAAAACAATAAGTAGGAGATAATTGCTTTAAAATATATTCCAGTACTGAATAGGTATGACTAGGCTACAACCTCACCACAAGTGTTGGTGTCCAAATTATTGGTCTACGGGAGAAGAGTGCCTTTACAGATGATTGCTTGACCTTTGCAGGAGGTTAAAGAACATGTTAGACCCTTTTCTCACCCACATATTCTGTTCTCCCTATTGCTGGTTTTCTGGTTATCATAACTGATAAAAACAAAGAACTGCAGGTTAAACAGCATTCCCAGTTATAGAAGTAACATTGCAAAAATTGGGATTAAGGCAATGAATACAGACTTGTAGCCCCAAAAATTTTCAAAGATAGTACCTAGAAATCGTGAGAACCTATGTAAGTATATTCTCATGTACAGACATATGCACACAAGAGAGTGAAGGTAATGCCTAAAACACTTTCAGAAGTAATAGGATCTGACCCTTAAAAAGGAAGAAAAAATTTCTGAACAAGTACATGTGAGATTGAAAATACATTACCAAGCTACAAACATGGTATCTGCACAAGGTAACTGGTATATTCTCTTTTCTGTGTATATGACCTGTATAGTCTCTCCAAAGACACTCACCTCCCTGCGGGCATAAGTCATCTCCCATGCTGTACATACATCCCCACACTGTGCGACCGACCACGTGTGCTGCTTCAGGAGTTTCATTTGAGACACACAGACCCATAGAAACCAGAGTTAACCGTGCCAGATAGGCTGCTTTTGGGGCTTACATCAGGCTGCTTTCAATGTCCCCTGCTTCTACCTTCACCATTCCAGCAACCGTTATAGAGGGGGAAGAATGTAAAAGGAGAAAAACCCTAAAGCCTACAAAAGAAAAATTAACAAAATAGCAAATCTAGGTCTGCAGAAGAGCAAGCAGACCCTCATTGCCAGACATGGAGGAGCCTGAGACAAGTTCAGCCATCCTAAATATTAGGAAAGATAGGCTTCTTTGCAGTCTAAAATCCTTCCACACCAATTACTATGAATAAATATAGTATTTTAAGAATCTGTTCAGATGAAGGGCATGGAAATTATTTTTGTAATCAGATCTTGAAAATTTTGGGTTTTTTTTTCCATGTTGATTCAAGAACTAACATAGGCCTCTTCATGTAAAACGTCAGGTATTCACATGTATTACTCAGCAGACATTAGAAATGCTAAAAAGCTACTGAAATACAGGCAAATTGGTATTGAGCTACATCAAGAGAAGCTTAAAAACCTATTTCAAAGTGTAATGGAGAGAATTTTAGCATATTCAACAAACTTTAAAAATCCCATTCTTGTGCTGTTTGCAGAAAAAAAAMCCACAAATTACTCCCTGCAGCCAGAGAGTCTGCTCTGATAAGAGTTTTATGTGGCTAAGCATGATTTAAGATGGAATAGTCTTTTTTTCCATATAATTTACTGTTTCTCCCCATTCTCCCTCCACCCCAGAAGTTCATTTTTAAGTGAATCAAGAGAAGTAGTTTTCCCTTGAATTGGATTTTAAACACTCATCATTACAATTCTGTTAAGTAAGACTGCAAGCACAAATGCCTCAGTCAGGAAAAATCTGTTGTGAGAAGTAAAATTTTAAAACTGTTTAGTTTTTAGGTACCATCTTCACTTGAATTGCCTTTTTAAAAAAAAAAAAAAAGAAAATTCCGTAACTCCTGAAAATCCAGTATGTAAATGGATCCAGTCTGTTCAAGGATCTCCAATCCCCTGTTGACACAATAATCCTCTTTTTTTTCATGATCCTTCAGCTTCCAATGTGTGCCACCTCTCCAATCTCAACTTTGCCATTTTCAATCATTAATAACGTTCCTCAAAAATAGATGAATGATGCATCTGCATGGATTTTGAGGTAGAAGGTTGAAACTTTATTAGCTGCAAAGTGATCCTCTTCTCCCAAAAAACTGATACCTTACCGGGTCTAGGCTGAAGTTAAATGATCTCTTACATCAGTCAAGGAATCACATTTAGCACTTTTAAAGCAAATCCCTTAACTCCTCTCCTCCTTATGAGGATAAGAATATACCAGCTATACCCTAAGACTGTTCATTAATTACTCCTGGAGCTGGTTTTCTCAGCTTTACCTTCCTGTGAATTGATAAACTGTGTCCCTGTAATATGAAATAAATCCCATTCTCACTTCCCTTTAAAGAAATACTGTCCCTTAAAATGCAAGCAGACACCACATGCTCTCTTTTCTCCCAGATAGTGAAAAACACTTAAGGCCAAAAATACACAGGCAAATCAGACATTTAAGGTCTAGGCAATATCTCCATTGTATGGGAGAAGGACAGGCAACGCCAGCAGAACAACCGTCTGATTCTCAGGAGTGCCTTAAATGAAGAAAAGACTTGTCAGATTGCCAGTGGCTGCAGGAGGAAGACCAGACCCTCTCCTCCTTCGAAATGTAAGGAGAGTTAATGTTCCATAAACAGCACATTTTAAGGGCAAAGCTATAAGGTAACTTTAGCTAGGGACACATTTTAGGAAATCCAACAATGATTAAATGTTACGATTAATAACTAAGCAATATTCCAGCATGCATCAAACTCCATTGAAACATCTTTTAATTCCAAAATATTTATCTTTATTCTGAGTAACGCCCATTAATGCATGGGGATTCAGCATTTAGTTCATCTTCAGCATTTACTGTACTGTAATATTCCCTTTTAATAACTGGATTTGAGATGCAGCATAGACTATATATCTTTCCTCAGATAATATTTTGAGAACTACTCAACTTTAAATTATTTTTTCTATCTGTCAGCTGGTAATAGAACTTCCTTCAAAGGCTCTTTGTAGGTCTAAAATCATCAGACCTACAAATCGTTATATTGCATGTCCTCAAGTATTCTTATGCAATCACAGATTTCTCACACCTCTCTTTCCTCTGCAGGTCATACCACATATAATGTTACAACCATCCCCTAAAGTGGCCGGTGCTTCTGTTAAAATATGTTTTCCACAGAGAAAAGCCTCAAATTGTGAATAAAAAAACCTCTGAAAACTGACTTTTCTCTTTTGATTAAAAAGCAAAATATTTGAGCAAATACTTTTTACTAAGTTGTCTCCAGGTCTTCTCAGTGGAACTACAGCAGCCCCACCGGGCAGCTGGCTTTAGCTTCTGGAAACAGCCCTTGCTGGGCTTTCCCCCGACGGGCTCTGCAGCAGCAAGGCAGCTCATCGAGGTGGGCAGACGTAAGCACAGCACATCATTGGTTTCAAGAGGCAAGGCAAATMGTTTCAATCACTGTGTTTGAGTAGTAAAACACTGAAACAATATTGCTAAAGGAAAATGAGGGGAACATCGATACAGAGGAAGGTCAAAGCCCAGAAACTCTGTATCAGAAATAGTGTGGCCAGCAGGAGTAGGGAAGTGATCGTCCCCCTGTACTCGGCACTGGTGAGGCCCCACCTCGAATACTGTGTTCAGTTTTGGGCCCCTCACTACAAGAAGGACATTGAGGTGCTGGAGCGTGTCCAGAGGAGGGCAACGAAGCTGGTGAAGGGTCTGGAGAGCAAGTCTTATGAGGAGCGGCTGAGGGAACTGGGACTGTTTAGTCTGGAGGAGGCTGAGGGGAGACCTTATCGCCCTCTACAACTACCTGAAAGGAGGTTGCAGCGAGGTGGGTGTTGGTCTCTTCTGCCAAGCAACTAGCGATAGGACGAGAGGAAATGGCCTCAAGTTGCGCCAGGGGAGGTTTAGATTGGACCTTAGGAAAAATTTCTTTACTGAAAGAGTGGTTAAGCATTGGAAGAGGCTGCCCAGGGAAGTGGTGGAGTCACCATCCCTGGAAGTATTTAAAAGACGTGTAGATGAGGCGCTTAGGGACATGGTTTAGTGGGCATGGTGGTGTTGGGTTGAYGGTTGGACTTGATGATCTTAGAGGTCTTTTCCAACCTTAATGATTCTATGATTCTAAACTGACATCTCAGAGAGAAGCAAAGACAATTTTTCTTAATGCCATGTTAATAAGGGTGGAATAGATGCCGATGCTGTTTGCAGCTCACATAAATAAAATTGTGTGCAATACTTGGTAAAGTGGTGGGTGTAAAGGTTTCGCTTATGCTTTCTCCGGGATAAAACGCAAAGTCAAAAACCTTTTGTAAGATAGCTTCATTAACATTAAAAAGATGTAAAAGTATGACATTCTTCTAGTACAGAGAGCAGCTACAAAGGTAGTAACCCTCACCTCCTGAACATCACTTCATGTTACTTGATAGCAAACCCCTGTGGAAAACACATTAAACAATATTAGCATAGAGCTTCCCACTTCACAGAGAACAGAATCTCCCCATGGTGACTAGAGCAAGCTAGAAGAAAAATGATGTCGCAAAAGGTGACCTCTGAATAGTTTTATAGAGAAGTGATAATATAAATCTGTTCTCCCAAAATAGAACAGCACAAGAATTGCAGTTACGAGCTAAAGAGGATTAGTTCAATTGTCCTATAGCAAGGAGAAAGTATTTTGTTTAAAATTAAGAAAATACAAATTAAGAAATATGATTACGTTAAGCAGAATTCAGTTTTGTATGACCTTTCCCGTTGACAACAGGGTATGAGTAATCTATAGAAACACCAGTCTTGTCATATCAAGCAGTGCATAGCAGCATTAATGCTGTAGACCTTCAAGACTCCCTAATGATAAATGGTTATGTTGTGGTAGCACTAGTTAGCATGCAGAGTGCCAAAATCTCTTGAGAGTCAAAATATTCCCACAAATATATATCACCAATTACAGTTTTGTAAAGTAAACACAACAGATTTCTTACAAACAAATTGAGCAATTTAATGCAGTCTTCAATTTTATTCAGTAATCGGGTTGATTTATTTTTTTTAGAAGTGGTAAGCGTACAAATTCATAACAGTTTTAGTCAATAAAAAGCTGCTTTTATAGTCTATAGAAATGTAAACTTGTAGGCTTTGAGGATTTATACATAAATAAAGCTGAAGCTCAAAAATAGGGGAAGTATTCTTTCATTCTTGTTTAAAAATATTTAAGAGTCTTTAGGCCAAGCTGACTGGCAGTTTTTCCATAAATTCAAATATTCATATTTTCCTGAAACTTTTACATTAAAAATTTTAGTTATTCAAACTTTCTTTCGCTTTTCACAGTTAAAAAAACCTCAGCAGCATGGTTTTCCTATCATTTAATTTTTTCTAGAACAGAAGGACTTTGTTAAAGGGCGTTGGGAGCAGCAGCCACCTCCAGCAGCTCCCACCCAGGACCCTCCTGCCCTGCCACCGGAGCCCAGGCCAGTGCCCGGGGCCTCTGCCCAGCCTGAGGGACGTGGCTGCTGCTTCCCCCTTTGCACATTGAACCGGTGGCGAAGCTGCCCACATGTCCCAGAGACACACACACGGACACAGGCACACACAGAGGACACTGACGTGGCTGGTCACACAGGCTGCCACAGACAAGGCACTGTCTTCAACAGCACCTATATACAGGACTCACATAAAACACAAGCACAGCCAGCCAAGCGCCCACCTCCCCTTCGGCTGGTAGAGCCAGGAGGTCACTAGCGAAGGCACCCACGCGCACGCACGGCACTCTCTAGGTTCACAAGCACACGCACATTTGCGGATCCCCCGAGTACCGGTTCAGCATCTCTGTCCCCCCAACACCCCTGCCCAGATCCTAGGCCCTCTTACCTGCCCCTCCGGTCTCCTACTCGCCGGCTGGTCCTGCTTGAGGTTTGCTAGTGAATACACACACACCCCTGGTCTGGGGGAGACGCACTCACCCCCACAGCAGCCGGCACCAGGTACACGGGCTGTGACCCACAGTCCCGCTACAGCCACCGGCGCCGAGCCCCTCACTCACACCATTCCCGCCCCAGTGGTGGGGGCCGAGACCCCCACCCGCCCCAGTGGGCGGCACAGAGACCCCACTGGCTCCAGTAGCTGACTCCACAGGCCAGGGGTGCTCACACCCCCAGTCTGACGCCAGCTGCCCCAAATCCATTCACACCAGCACCCCAGCAGCTGGCACCCAGTCCTTGCAGCACTCACACACACGGGACACAGAGTGAGAGTACACAGAGAGATCGTTAAGAAAGGATTTAATCAGGAAATTGGACAGACTGTGGTGATCAGGCGCAGTGCTCAGGCAGACAAGCCTGTTGACCAGCCCCATTTTACAAGTGAGCAACCCCTTTTATACCCCCTTTTGTCTATGCCCACTTTAGTCCTCCCCGATCCCCTTCCCCTGCACATTCCCCCGTCAGTTTGTGCAGTACCACCGACCCCCTGCAGCATCCCCGACCCTCAGGTTTGCAACCTTATCAGTTGCAAAGTCCCAGTTTGCCTGCAGTTTCCTGATAGCCCATCAATTTTTGTTTGTTTCTTGTCTTTGTCCCATTATGTTTGTCTGTCAGGTCTGTGTCTCTGTTTTGGTTATTGCTTCCCCCTTCTCCTTTTCATCACATTTGACAAGGTCCTTGACCAGATAATCTTACAGAAGCAAACATTCCCACATTCCCCACACCCTTTATCAGTAAYGTCACATACCCCTGTGTACTCCCACATACCCTTACAAACTTCTGATTGAAGTTAAGTGAAATCAAGTAAAAATGCACTTCAAAAATATCCATGCATAAATTGCCATGGGAGTCTTCCACCTTCTATTCTTGCTTCTGGTGTGCTCAGGCAAGGACTGTATTCATACTCATGTAGAGCATTTATACTCCCTGCATTTACAAAGTGGCTCCATTTTATTTCAAAGAATCCTTCAGGGAGGAAAGTTATACTCAGTGTGAATAAAGGGTGCTTTCAACTCAAAATACTGCAATAAGCCAATCTCGGAGAAAAAAAAAAAAAGTCTAGATAGTCCACAAACCAAAGGCAAGCATTTAGTCAACAATTCTACTTTCTGTGAGAAGGAGAAAAAAAAAATTACACTTTTTCCAACTTAGAGGAGAGGTTTGCAAGCCAATGCTATAGCTATACACTAAAAATGTAGACAGTTTTTGGTCAAATTAGCGTAATTCTGAAAGAAAACTTATTGTTTCTTTCCCTTGTGTTCCAATAATTACAGCTATGTGCCCAGCTAACTCTTCCCACCTTGCGAAGAAATGCAACATCAGTCTCCGGAGTAGCACTAAGCCATAGTGCTTAAAAATTCCACAACAGCAAACCTGCTACAAAATTTAGAACAGATGATAAGCACAGTGAGAGGATTTTTCCCAAACAGTTTTCATTTACGAGTAGCAATAACATACTGGCCAAGGATGGCCAGGGAGGGTAACAACGTGGGCAATGAAAACACATACTAAACAGAGGAACTGGCATCATTAAAGCTGTAGAAAGAGGAAAAAAAATGACATCTTTGGAATTCTCTTCTCCCCTCCACAGCTCCAGAAAGAGTTTATAGACTTCAAATGTCTGATCTCCTAAAGATTTTAATTTAATTCTCCCTTCTCCTGAAAGCATTTATTGCTTTTTTCTCCTGTAATCTAAAGTTCAGAAACACTGTCATGAGAACACAAGAGATTATGCTTAAAATTTATTACATTCGGCAACAAAGAAATTATATCCAATGTTCCAAAACAAAATTATTTGAATTAGAGGATCTAGGGTGGAGGTTTTGTCAAAGTGTTAATCTAGGTAACCATCGAACCATCAGACCAGCTCAATCCTTCTAGGCTCTTACAATGCACCTAACAAATAGAACCCACACTTGCTCAGCATATGCATACATATTTTAGCCTAAAAGAGTTGTTTCCTTACAAACATGTCTAAAGTGCCCCAGCTCCCTGTTTAAGATGCACTTTGTGTTAGAATTTAATTCCTCCATATACAAAGAATTTGTCATAACACTGGTGGAGAGATTAACTCTTCCCCCAACCTCAACCCCTCCTAGGAAACTATACATATGTGGCAGTTCATACACATTCCCCAAAAGTTGCTCCAAGTATCAGCGTTTCATAGCAACTTACTTCACAAAATATTCTGCAGCTTCTAACCGAGTCGGGCAGTTTTTATGAAAAAAGGCATTTCCCCGCCCCCCCTTAAAAAACACAGCTTATGAGTTCTACCTGCTTACTGATAAATCTGACACTATTGGAAAAATAAGGCAGCTGATTTAGGAAAGAAGAATTATTCACACTGGGGAGGTACACATCATTAACCATTTTTTGTTTCTTAATCTGTTCTTCATGTGCCGTAGATAGAACAATTCTGCCACCTAGAGTAAAATCCAGGACCAAGATGAAAATATTTGGTGAATATGCACTATCTGCTTGACTAATTTGAAATGGAAAAGATACATTCCGTGGCAGAAAATTAAATGCAAATATTACGGGTTTATTCATTTTTTTAAATCATGCTACAAATATTTAGTAGGCTGCTTGCTATCAAAATCAGCAGCATTGCCAGAGAACTAGGTGAAATATATGATAAATACAGTTGAGATCATTTACATTTTTATTGGCCCTTTCATTACACACACCTCCACGTATTTCCAAAACTTCACAAAGTAGTTATCCATCTCCCCGTATAAATGGGATAGAATTCCCTTAAAAAGGTTTTAAATTAGGAATTGGTCTATTTGTGCAAATCAGGAAACCTTAACCCAATTTAACAGAAAAATAGTTCCAGTTCATCTCTCTCTCTCTCACACGTTTCCAAATATTTCTGTTTCTGAGGCCAGAAACTGCTGCCAGTTGATATGTAAAACACTGTCTGTTAGCTGGGAGGGAAGAAGTGAGGTAATAGCAAGGCAAAGCAATTCCTTACAGAGAGCTGATGATCTTTAGTTTAATTTTTATAAAAGCTAGGATTTTAGCATCTTATTAATATGAACTAATGCAGTGTTAGTGGTCAACGGCTCAATGTCCAGATGGAGATCGATGATGAGTGGCATCCCGCAGGGGTCCGTATTGGGACCAGTACTGTTTAGTATCTTCATCAATGACATAGACGGTGGGATCGAGTGCACCCTCGGCAAGTTTGCAGATGACACCACGCTGAGTGGTGCGGTTGACACACCTGAGGGACGGCGTGCCATCCAGAGGGACCTGGACAAGCTTGAGAAGTGGGCCCATGTGAACCTCATGAGGTTCAGCAAGGCCAAGTGCAAGGTCCTGCACCCGGGTCGGGGCAACCCCTGGTATCAATACAGGCTGGGGGATGAAGGGATTGAGAGCAGCCCTGTCGAGAAGGACTTGGGGGTACTGGTGGATGAAAAGCTGGACGTGAGCTGGCAATGTGCGTTCGTAGCCCAGAAGGCCAACCGTATCCTGGGCTGCATCAAAAGAAGCATGGCCAGCAGGTCGAGGGAGGTGATTCTGCCCCTCTACTCTGCTCTGGTGAGACCCCACCTGGAGTACTGCCTCCAGCTCTGGAGCCCTCAGCACAAGAAAGACATGGACCTGTTGGTCCAGAGGAGGGCCATGAAAATGATCAGGGGGATGGAACGCCTCTCCTGTGAAGAAAAGCAGAGAGAGTTGGCATTCTTCAGCCTGGAGAAGAGAAGGCCTTGGGGAGACCTTATTGCAGCCTTTCAGTAGTTAAAGGGGGCTTATGAGAAAGATGGCGGCAAACTTTTTAGCAGGGCCTGTTGCGACAGGACAAGGGGGAATGGCTTTAAACTAAAAGAGGGTAGATTCAGACTAGCTATAAGGAAGAAATTTTTTATGCTGAGGGTGGTGAAACACTGGAGCAGCRGAGAGAGGTGGTAGATGCCCCATCCCTGGAAACATTCAAGGCCAGGTTGGACGGGGCTCTGAGCAACCTGATCTAGTTGAAGATGTCCCTGCCCACGGCAGGGGGGTTGGACTAGATGACCTTTAAAGGTCTCTTCTAACCCAAACTATTCCATGATTCTAACTCCAGTTATCCAGCTCACAAGGGTGAAGAACTGATGTCTCCTTGGATATGAACCTGTGGCTTTAAAGATTCAGATAAATTTAAAGCAATAAATCATCCTATTCTGAGGGCTGAAAGGACATATACTGAGTTCTTCCATGAGCAGTTATGTCAAAGTACCAAATAGCACATAATTTTTCCTCTAGTGACTGAAATACATTTGTCATCATGGTAGATGGAGATTTACTTCCAACTAAACAGACTAAAAATATTATTTTCTTCCTCCAGGTTCTCTCTCTCAGACAGAGGAGAACACCCTATGGAGGGTATGCAAGGTTAAACCCCCAGCTCACCAAGTGCTGGTTGAAAAGGCATGGACAAAAATTCCCTTCAGAGGCAGGTTCTGGATGTAACCTCCGGATCACAAAGTCTTTAAAATATTTGTTGCTAGAAGCCAGGAGGGTTTGCCAGATAAAGCATCTGTCTTTTTTGCAATTCTCTTCCTTAAACACCTGCTATTCCTGGAGACTATGTAGTGAGATAGCTGGACCTTGGCACGACCCATCATGGCCATCCTCATGTGGTTGTTTTTGTGATAGGAAAAGCACCAAGAATGAGTTGTTGCTGGAATTAAAAATAGCCTGTGCTTATTGGCAATAATATGTTGCACTGGATGCACATAGCACACTTCATCTGAGGATCCAAGTGTTTTGCAAACATTAATTAAGCTCTGCACTGCTGTTATGATTCACAGAATGCCATTATCACACCCAAGGGATGCAGGAAAGAAAGGCATTGAAGCAAAGGATAGGGAAGCAAGCCCTTGAAAGCACAATGATTCTGGTTCCATTTCAGATCACATCGACCTACATACATCCCAGGACAAAGAAAGTAAAGTCAAGGATTACTCAGAACAGAGYATTTCATTTTTATATGATTTATGAAGCATAGATACTTTTTAAAAAGTACTGGTTTCTTCTGAGCATTCTTTCTTTTGTTGTCACTTGTGGGATTATATATTATTAACATTTCCCAGTCCTATTATTATTTCTGTTTATTCTGGTCTCTTCCTAACCCTGAGTACATTTACCTTTCTTTTCAAATCTGCTAGTCTTGACCTGCTTCCAATCATTTTTCCTTTGAGTATCACATTTCCTCCAAACACCCTATTCCTCACGTTCTTTCACTTGACATTCCCCCCCAGAATTCAGAGGACATTTTCCTCTCTCAACCTTTACCACATTTCTCAATACTGCACTAATCATTTCTGACTCCCTGGGGAGAAAATCGCTTTCTATTGCTAGGAACGGGGAGTAAATAGGCATAGTGGATCTCGGGAGCACAGAGCAGCAACCAGCATTTGTTGTCCTCAACTACTTCCTTTCTTCTCATCTCCATTAAAGCAGAAACACACTGAAGGACATGTCCTCAGAGTTTCAATAACTGGTTCATTTTGTGTTGTGATAGGTCTTTATAGTATCAGTCATGGTATCAACAGGAAGCCAGCATGACTGAGCGCCTCTCTGAAGTGCCTGCACACTAACACTCACAGCATACAGAACAGACATTAAGACTTGGAGGTCTGCATGCAGTTGCAGGGCTATGATCTCATTGGGACCATGGAAACATGGTGGGATAGCTCACACAACTCAACTGCTGCAATGGGTGGATACAGGGCACGACAGTGAGGAGGTGGAGTTGCCCTTTATGCGAGAGCACTGCAAGGATGCATGGAGCTCTGCCTGGGAACGGGTGATGAGCCAGCTGACAGCTTATCGGTCAGAATCATTGGGCAGATCAAAATTGGCAATGCTGTAATGAGTGTCTTCTACCAACAACCTGATCAGGAGGAAGTATTGGATTTTTGTGGCCTTCTTCAGACAACTGAAGCGCTTACACAGGCGCTGGTCCTCATGCAGAATTTGACCACCCCAATATCTGGTGCAGGGACAACACAGCAGAGCACAAGCAATTGAGGATGTTTCAGGCGTGCATTAATGATGACTTTCTGATACCAGTGATCAAGCAGCCAACAAGGGGAGATGCTCTGCTGGACTTTATCCTTACAAAGAAAGAAGAACTGGTCAGGGGTGTTATGATTTAACCCCCATAGGCAGGTCAGCCCCACACAGCCACTCACTCACTCCCCCCACAGAGTGATGAGGGAGAGAACTGGAAGGTGAGAAAACTTGTAGGTTAAAGACAACTTAACAAAGGGTGGAAAAAGAGGGGGGAAAAAAAACAGCAAAACAAAGAAAAAATATGCAAAAGCAATCGCTTACCACCAGCCAACCAATGCCTAGCTAGTCCCCAAGCAACAGCAACCCCTGGAAAACTCCTCCCCAGTTTTATTGCTGAGAACAATGTCGTATGGTATGAAATATCCCTTTGGTCAGTTGGGGTCAGCTGTCCCACCTCTCCCAGCCTCTTGTCTACCTCCAACCTACTCACTGTGGAGGGTAGAGTGAGAAACAGAGAAGGCCTCGACACTGTGTTAGCACTGTTCAGCAACAGCGAAAACATTGGTGTGTTATCAGCATCGCTTTGGTCACAAATCCAAAACATAGCACCATATGGGCTGCTATAAAGAAAATTAACTCCATCCCAGCCAGACCCAGTACAGGGGGTGTGAAGACTGGGGGCAGCCTTGGCTGCAGCAACCATGAAGTGTGGTTCAGGATCCAGACAGGAGGGAACAAGGCAAATAGCAGAATACTGAACTCTAGGAAAGCTGACTTTGGCCTGTTCAGGAACCTGCTTGGAGGAATCACATGGAGTATGGTCCTGGAGAAAAGAGGGGTTCAGGACAGCTGTTTGATTTTTTTTTGCAAGGATCACCTCCTCCAAACTCAAGAATTGTCCATCCCAACGTGCAGAAAACAAAGCAAAGCTGGCAGGACACCTGCACAGATGAACAGGGAGCTCCTGACAAAACTCAGTTATCAAAAGGAAACATAACAAGAGATGGTAGCAGGGACAGGTGACCAAGGAGGAATACAGAGACACTGTCTAAGTGTGCAAGAAAGGCTTCTACAGGCATATCAGCAACTTAAGGAAGACTAGGGGCAGTGTGGGCCTGCTGAATGGGACGCACAGCATATGGTGACAGCCAGCATGGATAAGGCTGAGGTACTCAATGCCTCCTATGCTTCAGTCCTTACTGGCAAGATCTGCCTTTCAGGAATCTCAGGTCCCTGAAATCAGTGGAAAAGTCTGTAGCAAGGAAAACTTACTGTCAGTAGAGAAGCGATGCACCCACAAGTGCTGAGGGAGCTGGCCAATGTCATTGTGAGACCACTATCAATTATCTTTGAAAGGTCATGGTGATTGAAGAAGGTTCCTGAGGACTGGAAGATAGCAAGTGTCACATCTTCCAGAAGGGCAAGGAGGAAGATCTGAGGACCTACAGGCCAACTGACCTCACCTCAAACCCTGGCAAGGTGATGGAGCAAATAATCCTGGAAGCCATTTCCAAGCACATGAAGGACAGGGAGGTGATGAGTCAGCATGAATTTACAAAGCAGGAATCATGCCTGAACAGCCCAATAGCCTTCCACAATAAAGTTATGAGCTCACTGGGTGAGAAGAGAGCAGTGGATATGGTTTATCTTGACTTTAGCAAGGCTTTTGACAGTCTCCCATAACTTTTTTTATACACATACTGACAAAATACAGACTAGGTAAGTGGACAATAAAGTGGATTGAAAACTGGCTGAACTGCCAGGCTCAAACTGGTTGTTGTGATCAGCAGCACAAAGCCCAGCTGGAGGCCAATCACTAATGTTGTATCCCTGAGGTTGATAACGCGGCCAGTACTGTTTAACCTCTTCATTAATGAACTGGGAGATGGGACAGAGCACGCCAACAGCAAGTTTGCAGATGATAAATTAATGGGGAGGAGTAGCTGATACACCAGATGGGTGCGCTGCCGTTCCAAGGGACCTCAACATCCTGGAGAAATGAGCCAACAAGAACCTCATGAGGTTCAAGAAAGGGAAATTTCAAGCCCTGTATTTGGGGAGAAATAACCCCATGCATCAGCACAGGTTGGGGGGCAACTGGAAGGAAAGCAGCTCTGCAGAGAAGGGCCGGGGGATCCTGGTGGACAAGAAGTTGAACATGAGTCAGCAATGTACCCTTGAAACAAAGACCAACAGTCTTCCAGGATGCACTGGGAAGAGCATTGCCAGCAGGTTGAGGGAGATGATATTTCCACTGTTAATACACACCGTAAGTGCTGTGACCAGTCCTGCGCTCCCCAGTACGAGAGAGATGGACATACTGGAGCAGTTCCAGCACAGGGCCATGAAAATGATTGCAGGACAGGAACATCTGAAGAGTGGCTCAGAGAGCTGAGATTGCTTAGGTTGGAGAAGAGAAAGCTCAGGGGGACCTTATCAATGTGTATCAATACCTGATGAGAGCAAGACTAAGGCAGACTTCACAGTGGTACACAGTGAAAGGACACAAGGTAATGGCCATAAATTCAAACAGGAATTTCCATTCAAAGAAAATACTGTTTTTACACTGAGGCTGATCACGCACTGGTGCAGGCTGCCCAGAGAGACATTGTGGAGTCTCCATCTGTGGAGATATTCAAAACCAAACTGAACACAGTCATGAGCAACCTGCTGTAGGTGACCCTGCCTTCAGCAGGGGTGTTGGATTAGACAGTCTCCAGAGGCTCCTTCTGATCCTAAAAGTTCCGTGATTCTGTGATCCATGTACTGGTGACTGAATAAGGTGAAAATAAAAAAAAAAAGGAACTGACTGTTCCCCAATATGTTTCAAAATCAACATATGAAAAGAGATCAGAGATTGTTAGACATTCTCAGGAAACGTACACTAACTGCAAAATCCATGAGCAGGTTAAGCCATCAGTCATGTCACCCAGAATAAGATCTCAGAATACTTTTGAAATGCTGGGTGGGCTTACTGAGCATGTTGAGTTCCAACAAAGTCAAGCTGCAAGACTTTTCCAGGAAAGGAACCACAAACTCCAGAAACAGGGACTATGCTTTAGCAGAGTACATATGTTAATGTCTTCAGCTAATGAGCAGCAATGACAGGATAAGCTTGAACATTCCTCTCTCCTATTTGTGTGTACTCCATTAATTTATAGAGGTTTTTAGAATAACTAGCAACACAGATGTGAAATACATAGAGCACTGTTGAAAGTCTTTGTGATGGTTCCGTACCACTTATGCTTTACATTCTCAGTACATTTGTGTCTTTTCCTTCCCCACCATCATGTCACTTTATGAAACTCCCTGTTTAAGATGAAGGAAGGTCAAACCTGCTTTTTATATTATAACCCTTCCTGGCTTTTCATTTTACTTGCCACTCACTTCCCCCCCCCCCCCCTCCCCCCCCAAAAAAAATGAATAGGTTAGAGTATCCTGAAAGACAGAGCAGAGTTTCATGTAGCTTTGAAAATCAAGACTTCTCTTTGCAAGAGAAAATGCTTAGCTCTCAGAAGAGTTTTATCCCTTAATCTGGTGAATTACTAATAATATCTAGAATTCAGAATAGTACTTTCAATTAACAGAAGCTTAACATTCATTCAACCCCTTGCAGGAAGCCAGTCACTATTGTCTTTATTTTACAGAAGAATTGAACTGTCTAATTAAAAGTCACAAAGCAAATAAGTGACAATAAGAACTAGATTTCAACTTCCTGTCTGAAGCTTAACTAAATGTATTAAAGCAAAGATCCAAAAGTACTACCTTTGGCAATACTCGCCTTTGAAGGGCCAGAAAACAATAGAAATCTTTCACTTTAAAGTGACAACAGACAAAACAATAGAGCAATGAATCTTTCAAGTGAAAAATTCTAAGGTGTTAGTGGGAATTTATATGGATCTTTAGCTGTATATTTATTTTATACATATGTATGTATGTATACATAAAAATACATACACACAGTTAGCTGAAGTTGAGTTTGAAGCAGACAATGTCAATTTTCTTTTATGGAAGGTTTTTTTTCCTGTCTTATTACTGTGAAGATTGCTGTGCTAGGTAGTAGCTATTTCATTTAGACCGAACCTGGCTGAGCTGCTCTGGGTTGGGTCCCATCAGGTAAGGCCCTCAAAACGTACAAAGCACAATCAGTAGCAGTCTAGGCAGAGCGATCAAATACTAACTTGGAGTGCACTGGGAAAGCTCAGCTGGGGCTGCTTTATCTGGCTGCTGAAACGGAAAAGAACAAAGTCCTACTGGTTGGACTTGATGATCTTAGAGGTCTTTTCCAACCTTAATGATTCTATGATTAAAAGCAGCTTTGAAAGACCTGTAGTTTTGTAGAGTATTTCCAGAGCAGCCATCACCACGTAAGATGAAGAGGGCTACGTAAAGAAAGGTTCATGAAGCAAACTTCTTGACAGTTGTGAGCAAGACATTATTGCTATGTTTTACCACTGAAAAACAAAAATAAAGAACATCACACTACCTCATTTTCACTAAGGACAGGTAAATGATTTGCAATAGTGCAGAGTATATGTAATAGTAAGTTATATTCTTACACTGTAAAGAAACAAAGTGCAGTCTCATACACAACAGCCATTTTCTACGTATTTCTACAATCGAATTCTACAGTGCTGTGGAGGGAAAGTGTAAATAAAAATTCAGTAATTAAGGTTTTGGTTGCACTCCCAGCACGACTTAGCAAGAATTTGCCAGTTTCAGCTCACCATATCATACTACCAGAAATGGGGGCAGAAGTGTAATAGAAACATTAGTAATAATCTTATTGGAAGACACTTAATTTGGAAGAAACGCCCAAGATAACTCGCATGAGCTATAACTTCAAGTTGGCAAGTTGATGGAGCACTATTTAAGTGTTTCAAATTTATAGGATACTATTTTAAACCAACTTAAAAACCACAGGTGTTGGTAAATCTTTCTGGTGTCCATACCAGTAAGCTACAAAAATTCAAGGAGGCTTCCGATTATAGATTCACAATCCAACAGTATTTTCCTGAAAAGTAATACTGATGCAATCTTTGAATTCCTGCCTTTTCTATTATTCTCTCTCTCCCAAATTCTTCATTGCTCCAACTACACCCTACAGTAGGGTATTGATCAAAGCAGGTGTCCTTTGCTGCTACAATCCCCTCTTTTCTTGCGCGGAAAAGCATCCGCTGGTAGGACACACAGATTTCCCTGAAGTCTTCAGTAGGCACATTATGAATGTGATATATCATGAACACAGCACTAAAACAATGATTCACCAGTGCAAGACCCTTAAGAAAAAAAGAAGAAACAGCTAATGTTTCAGCAGAGTTCRGGCTGCATTTAAAGTGAGGGAACTATTTGTTTAATTTCCAAGTCTTTCTGTTCAAATGAATCTTTGACTTCTCCCAGACAGGGAATACAGTAAGAAATAAAAGGCTTTTTCACAAACAGCTAAGAAATCGAGCCGCCTGCCTAGTTTATACAATTCTTTGTAGAGAAGTCATCCTCTAATGTACATACTAATTTTCCCTTGTGAAAAGGAGCAGCAATAATAACCAGCAAGTTGAACGTTAGCATATTTGCGACCTGGCTGTCAAATCAAAATGTGTGAATTACAGTGCTGCTTTCTCCATTGATGTTCAGAATTTAACATATGCCAGCTTACACAGTGCTTGGAGATGAAGAGCATCTTTAAAGGGATGGAAAACATACGCCCCCTTCTCCCTCCGGAACAAAAGAAGAAAATTAATGTTTGGTTGTAATGCAACAAAATCAATCACAGCTCTTTGATAATAGGTTTGTCTGAGCTCCCCTGGAAAATAGGACACTTGAGAATTCTTAACTACAGTAGATACAAATCCAAAATAGCCTTTGCAGTTGCAGCAAATTAGTGCCAAGGAAGGCTGAGTTATTTCCATACAAATCTCAGAACAGTTTGGTTCCACAGGGATACTGAAAGATCTGGCAGAAGCCAAAAAGACAAGATGATCATCTGAACCAAAATACATCACCTTTTACCTACAGATGTGTATAGCAGGTAAGCAGCAATATTCTTCCCGATTTTGGCAAAGGGTATATCTAGCTAAGAGAATCTAGAGAAAGGAATGAATAAGTACATGTTATTGGGCATCTTACACTTGATTTCAATAGCTCTAGATAAAACAGCAGAACTGTATTCTCTGCTATACACTCAGGAGCAAGGCATGGGAAAGTATATGGTATTTAGCTGTGTTTAGAGAAAATGCCAGCAGGAGTTTCTGCTTTTGTGCAGCTCCCCTTCACAGGACTCCTGCAGGACCTTTATTTTTAAATTACAGGATCTCCAGATAATCCTCAAATTATTACCATTCGATGTTATTAATGAGGGCTCTCAACAGTAGGAGTCCCTTCAGACATATGGAGAAGCCCGGTTTGGTTTTCTCTTTAGCTTGCTCTAATGCTGAAGAGTACACTACATCTCTCAATACAATTGATTCAAAAAGATCAAAGTTAGCTCTTATAAGAGAAATTAGCATCACGGCAGCTAATGACTACGTTGCACAACTGGCCATACTTTAAATGTCTTTATCACTGTATTTTCTACACACCCAATTGCAATCCTGACATCATGCATGTTCAAGTTGATTAGCAGCTCAATATCAAATTCTGCATTGGGCTGCCAAGTCTCTTTCTCGAGTTCTAAATTACATCTAGAGCATTCTAGGGATAAAGTAGTTGACATTTCTAACATACATTTATCAAAACTGATCATCTAATCATTCTTCTACACTTGTTTATACACATTCTGTCTTTCCCATCTTTAATTAAGTTAAATACCGATAAAACTAACATGGAGCCTTGAGATGCCTTCACTGTTCCCATCAGCTATGCAAGCATATTATTCCTTAGTTTCTTAATTCTTGGCTGCTGTGTCATGAACACTTTCTTTTGTAGCACTTTGCAGAAGGAACTACTATGTTTTCCTTAATTCACACTACTTTGGGATGTTGAAGGACAAAGTAATACCAATTTTTTCTTTTCAAGAAAATAACCTGATTCAAGACTGCATAACTAGAGCTCCTTCAAGGCTTTTTCTTAATTTATATTGGCATGATTTAGATAGAAAAAGCCTCAAAATTTTGGTGAATGAGAATTTCCCCCACTCTCTGCAGAGCCTCAACTAGTATACTTGTCTATGGCTAGTATTAGCAATGGCACTGAGTAGCTACACCAGTTGCCTCAGACACGTGATCCCTAGCAATGCCCAGTAGCTCTGGCCAGACCTGCCAAGAATAAAGTATTCCAGGCTCGACAAGAGGAATACAGAGAAATTGTCGGAGCAGCCAGGGATCAGGTTAGGAAAGCTAAAGCCCTGATAGAATTAAATCTGGCCAGGGATGTCAAGGACAACAAAAAAAGCTTCTATAGGTACGCCAGGGATAAAAGGAAGACTAGGGAAAATGTGGGCCCTCTCCAGAAGGAAATGGGAGACCTGGTTACCCAGGATATGGAGAAGGCTGAGGTACTCAATGACTTTTTTGCCTCAGTCTTCACCGGCAGGTACTCAAGCCTCACCGCCCAAGCCGCAGAAGGCAAAGGCAGGGACTGGGAGAATGAAGAGCCACCCACTGTAGGAGAAGATCAGGTTTGAGACCATCTAAGGAACCTGAAGGTGCACAAGTCCATGGGACCTGATGAGATCCATCCGCAGGTCCTGAGGGAACTGGCGGATGTAGTTGCTAAGCCACTATCCATTGTATTTGAGAAGTCATGGCAGGCCGGTGAAGTTCCCGCTGACTGGAAAAGGGGAAACATAACCCCCATTTTTAAAAAGGGGAAAAAGGAAGACCTGGGGAACTACAGGCCAGTCAGTCTCACCTCTGTGCCTGGCAAGATCATGGAACAGATCCTCCTGGAAGCTATGCTAAGGCACATGGAGGACAGGGAGGTGATTCGAGACAGCCAGCATGGCTTCACCAAGGTCAAGTCCTGCCTGACCAACCTCGTGGCCTTCTACGATGGAGTGACTACATCAGTGGACATGGGAAGGGCTACAGATGTCGTCTGTCTGAACCTCAGTAAGGCCTTTGACACGGTCCCCCACAACATCCTTCTCTCTAAACTGGAGAGGTATGGATTTGATGGGTGGACTGTCCGATGGATGAGGAATTGGTTGGATGGTCGCATCCAGAGGGTAGTGGCCAATGGCTCAATGTCCAGATGGAGATCGATGACGAGTGGTGTCCCGCAGGGGTCCGTGCTGGGACCAGTACTGTTTAAGATCTTCATCAATGACATAGACGGTGGGATCGAGTGCACCCTCAGCAAGTTTGCAGATGACACCACGCTGAGTGGTGCGGTCGACACACCTGAGGGACGGGGTGCCATCCAGAGGGACCTGGACAAGCTTGAGAAGTGGGCCTGTGTGAACCTCATGAGGTTCAGCAAGGCCAAGCGCAAGGTCCTGCACCCGGGTCGGGGCAACCCCTGGTATCAATACAGGCTGGGGGGATGAAGGGATTGAGAGCAGCCCTGCCGAGAAGGACTTGGGGGTACTGGTGGATGAAAAGCTGGACGTGAGCCGGCAATGTGCGCTCGCAGCCCAGGCGGCCAACCATATCCCGGGCTGCATCAAAAGAAGCGTGGCCAGCAGGTCGAGGGAGGTGATTCTGCCCCTCTACTCTGCTCTGGTGAGACCCCACCTGGAGTACTGCCTCCAGCTCTGGAGCCCTCAGCACAAGAAAGACATGGACCTGTTGGAGCAGGTCCAGAGGAGGGCCATGAAAATGATCAGGGGGATGGAACGCCCCTCCTGTGAAGAAAAGCGGAGAGAGCTGGCGTTGTTCAGCCTGGAGAAGAGAAGGCCTTGGGGAGACCTTATTGCAGCCTTTCAGAACTTAAAGGGAGCTTATAAGAAAGATGCAGACAAACTTTTTAGCAGGGCCTGTTGCGACAGGACAAGGGGGAATGGCTTTTAACTAAAAGAGGGTAGATTCAGACTAGCTATAAGGAAGAAATTTTTTACACTGAGGGTGGTGAAACACTGGAACAGGTTGCCCAGGGAGGTGGTAGATGCCCCATCCCTGGAAACATTCAAGGTCAGGTTGGACGGGGCTCTGAGCAACCTGATCTAGTTGAAGATGTCCCTGCCCGTGGCAAGGGGGTTGGACTAGATGACCTTTAAAGGTCCCTTCCAACCCAAACTGTTCTATGATTCTATGAAAACAAAATTCCAATAAAAAACTTCAAACTTGCCAAAAAACTTAGGTTTGCCTGTAACATGAGGAGATACATTGACAACAGCAAAGCAGCAGAGGTATCCCAGGCCTGATTTAGAGGTTGTAGAGGTACACTTAAGGGCATAAATTGCACTGCAGAAACTTTTCTTTGCATTACACAAGATAAAAAGAAGTCCGATTTACTACAAAACATAACTTCATGTTGAGGTAGACACTGGGAGTGATGGGCTGAGCAGCTTACCAAAAGAAATCAAGATCATTGATACACAAGTAATTGTTTTATTTAGCTATTTTAGAATAGACAACAAAACTTGTCTTAAAAGTATTTATTCTTTCCTATTTGAAGTTTCTCAACTGAGGTTTTTGAGCTTAGGTTGTTTTTTTTTTTTACTTCTACGTACTAAATTTGGAGGCTTTGCTGTTTACAAATCTGAAGACATACATCAAAGCGGAAATTACACAGTTAAAGCACACCTTTGGCTGAACAATTCAGCAATGCCTAAACGTATGAATGCAAGGACTTTTTAAAGTGTCATGAACCTCATTAGAAAAAGTCCACATTCAGAAGCCCTTTGCTTGCTAGGTACTGGTGATACATTATCAGCTTTCATCAAAACTCAGTGTTTCTTTCTTATGTCTCTACTGCTTCTTCCACCCTAGACAGAAATTAATCAAAATCTCTGGCAATGTAAACTACAGTTATCCAGGCTGTTATATGCTCTGACTAGGCAACAGCACACTAAAACAATAGAACGCTTTAAACACCACAGGGTTTGGTGGTTGTTTTTTTTTTTTCTTGTTGAGATTTAGGGTAGTCATCTATCTTGGAGCATTCCTGGCAGGTAACATTGGATATACCATTGGAGATACAATGTTATTTCTGATATTTTATTATCTTTTTCAAGCTATTTTATCTAAAATTGCTACAAAAAGATTAACACATTCTATAGGTTGAGCAGAAGGCAGGATGGATTTTTTTTTCCGCAAAGCAGTATTTTCATTCACAATCCTCTTTAGGATTTTATCTCTATACCTTAAAAACAGGGTGTATTTCATGAGAGCACGGTGGGGGGGGGTGGGGGGAGAGAAAAAAAAATAGCGCTTCAGCAATTACATAGTCTGTGTTTGAACTTCCCTCATATATACATCATCTTTCGAATCATTCTTCCAGACTCCCGCATTTCAGAGTACAAACAAGTAATGGTATGCTCTGTCTCCTGTGCCCCTGTCCCCAGCCTCTTTCTTCACCCACACATGTATTCACATGCCCTCACCCACATGCTATAATTGTGACTTACAATTTCTGAGTATTTCCCTATTGCTAAGCCTCCTCTGTATAAAACCAATGAGAAAAACTGGAGAATGTGTAGCTTTATAAGATGTAAGCAGTATACAGAACAAATGGAAATCCAGCATGAGCTTCATAAGTTACTTCCAGAGTATTATCAGCCACTAGCTGAAAGATAACACCTCTTAGAATAGACAAACCCTGGCCTTCAGAACTTAACTATATTTATATTTTAGATTCATGAGTTCGCGATTTAACTTCCTCTTGAAAACACTGGGGAAAAAGTGATAATTTTAAGTACAGAAGTAGGAGAGAAACAGGACTGAAGCAGACAAGTACTGCAGCATTAAGCTGATAGGAAACTCTGCTAAACTTTATTTCGAATACAGATAAATTCCTTGAATAAAGAAATATTTTCTGCTGTATAGCTACATTAGCAGATACTTAGCACATCCTTACAAGACACTCAAAAAGAACAGGGAGTATGGGAGACCTTTATGAAACTGACCCAGGACCGGCTTAACTAGGAGCACCCTATCCCTAGGAACAGCTCAACGCCCAAAGGACCTTACAAGAGATTACCTGTCCCATTTCAACCCTATTCCACATTCTCCATCTCACTGAGGGCAAGCAGGATGCTATAGAATTTCACAAGCAATGCCATCACCCAGTGGAATTAGTAAAACTGTCAGTTTAAAAGCCTAAATTTGGTAGGGTAAGGAAATGGACTTTAATTCTATAGTAATCAAAAGCAGTTCATCCAGGGGGAAAAAAAAAAAAAAAAATCTGACTTCAGTGACTGAATACCTGCTTGCTGAAGTTGTTAATTAACCAAAGCTCAGTAATATCCCATGGGATTAGAATGCTCTGTGTTCCACTTGCTTGGGTGCCAAATCTTGCAGTAAAATAACACATTTCTTATAAGCTATGCTATAATAGCTCAATCAAAATTTGCAGGAGAAATTAATAGTAGGTCCCCAACAGAAAGGTATTTAGCTCTCTGAAGATACAGAGCTGATTTAGGCTTTGCCAGCCTACATGCTTTTTACATTGATAAACAGTCAACACTCTTTAATCAAGAACAGCAAGGACAAACTGAAGTGAAACCAGTGACCAACTCACACACACCAAGTTACTGATTCTAAAGAGGGCTGAATTAGACAACTACAACTGAAAACAATTATATACATATTCAATTACCAATAGCCTATTTTTACCGAGGAAAAAGTAACTAATTTATTTTGCACTATAAGTTTTCTAAACACGATTCACATTGACCCCACGGTCCACACCTGTATATGTCACTCGCTCATTTCTCTAACTGCAATCTTGTCACCCCTGCATAGGTGGGTCTTTTCGTTACAAGAGAAGCCACTTTTAAAAAGCTATTCTTGATGTATAGCTAGTGCTTCTTCCTTCTCAGAGCTGCTACAAGTTAAAAGAAATATTAAACAACAGCAAGGACTTTTTTTTTTTTTGGTAGAGCGCCACAGGTTCTCAAACTAATCCTCACGCTCAAAATCCCAAGGCTATGCATTATTCCAACAGTCATTTGGAAAGGCTTTTCACCTTGTTTGGAAGAAAAAACCCAAAATCCCAAATCTTCAAAATATGAAGCAACTTAAACTCAGAAAGGCTCTTTCAAGCAAAAGCAGTAAGACTCAGGATTTCCAACCCTAACTGTAGCACCCTAGCTGCCAAACAAAACTGTCTCCACCTTTCCCTTCCCAGTAATATTGCTGTCAAGCTTTAATAATAGCATGAAGCAAAGAAATATTGGCCAGAATCCTAAGCAGAACAAAGAAAATTTATCTRAAGTTTAAAAAAAAAAAATCAAAAATCAAAGTTTATATACTCTGGGAACAGTCTAAGATGAATTAACATTACATAACATTTTCACTAACACAGTTTCACTTTTCAAAATGGAAGTCAGATTTATTCAACATTAAGTGTAACAACACATCAGAAATCAATATCCACTTATAAAATAAAGCAAAGTAACATGAATAAACACAGGAAAATACTGTCTGAGACTCTCCAAGCAGGACATTTCTCATAAGACTCACAGAAAAAAAAATATGATTTTTATATGCAAACAGACTCAATTCCCAAAAACTCAGTTTTTTCCAGTTGTAAAGCAATATATAGCTAATGGGAGGTAAACTAGAAAGGGGAATGAAATGCATCATGCTGTACAACACCAAAGAAATAGTCCAACTGCATTTGTGCACAGCATTAACAACATGCAGTAGATGAGGTTAAAAGCAAGTACAGTGTGTATATATTAGAGAGACAGAAACTAGTCAGTCTGAGGGCTCTGTTTCTTATTTTAGTTCAACTAATGAAAACAAACAGAAGCTAAGAGCAAACAGAGGAAGAGCAGAATCTGCATGGAGAACAACACCTCTTCCCAGAACAGTGCAGCATCTTAAGTAAGATTTAAACTGTGCACATATTTACTTGTCTTGGTCCTCTTCTTGCTATGTTATCAAAACATACCTAGATCCAATGATGGGCTTTATGCAAATATCTACATTTTTATAAAGCTGTAATTAAACAAAACAATGCAAGTCATTCAAATTCTGCTAATCTTTTAAGTCAGACATTAATATGCTGAACACTCACTACAACTCAATGTTATTTAAATTAAAAATAAAAACAGGGCAAGACATCCCCCAAATAGCCTTGCTGAAATGTAGGTATTTTAATTATTTTTGTTGCTTGGAGGACAGCAATGTGAAAATACACATGCTACCCAATTCATTTCATTAAGAACTGTTTAAACAATTCTTTGAGACAAAAAGCTGGGATCTTTGTTGGTTCTAGTCAGTTCACAGCCTGACAGATTTCTCTTGCCAGTCTTTTTTCCTTTTTTTTTTTAAACAGCAATTTTTTAAACAAACCCCCAAGATCTCCTATAGCTTTCGTCAGCTATTGAAAAGCAAGCAAGCATAGCGCACATGCAAGTTATTAGAATTAGTTAGCCAAATATAATTAACTACAAAGTTCCAAGCAGTAAGTACATCTACATTCCCCTGGGGAGACTCGGTCTTATTGGGAGATGGATTTGAAAGCTGATAAAGAACACAGGTTACCTGGTTCACTTCAGAAGTTCTCTGCCTTCCACCTGAAGACTTCCAGGAACCCATTCTACCACCTAACAAGCTAATAAGCTAGTACAAACATTCAAGATTTTAATTCATTTCAGTAAGAATAGACTGATGGCTGACAATTGAAGACTGACTTTTGTACGGCTGGACATACTGACCTTAATTTTAAATGAATTCAAGTCTGAAAATAATTATGCAGCATCAAGTTAAGATACAAATAAAAAACAAAGGAGAATTTAAGATGGATAACTCTACCACTCATACAAAAATTGCACCCGTCAATGCTGTACCTAGTTCAACTGAAGTACAGCAGTGTTTTTACAACAATATCCAACCATGATCTAGTCTTTAAAAAGCAACTATCTACCACTTCTCTATTAGTAATTCTCAGCTGAAAAAAAATACTGTATTCTAAACGTGAACATGAATCAACTATCAGTACCTGTTTATTCTTTTAACAGTAGAGGGATGACAAAGAACTGAGTTGAATTAAAATAAAAGGAATGTAAAGGAAGAAGTCTTAATTCAAATGTCTTTAGCACGTATTAAACCAAAATTGACTTTAAGACACACTACTGAAGTCATTATCTGAAACTGCTCTGAGGTCTGGCAATCACATAAGTTAGTCCCGTAACTACCAAATTTAATGCTGGGTCAAAAATGGAATAGAAATATGAAGGTAATGCCCTGCAGAGTACGTCTAAAGAAGAAAGTTTTTTTTTCTTGGATAAAGAGCTACTGATCTGAAAGCTTTGAGATTGAATGTACCTCTCATCTCCTGCAATGTAAGTCGTGAGCATTCCTTAGTCTTCTGACTTAGGAGCAGATTAAATACCTCTGAACTCTTTTTCACCCTCTGCAATGAGCAAGAGGAATTTCTTTTTACCCTGCTCAAATGTGCTTTCCTTAACATCTAGGCAGAGACCAATCTTCCCACTTTCATTTCAGTGAAGCATTAAATACACAGAACACACACACAATTTGGCAAACTTGAGATTCAAAGTTGTAGAGAGAAAAAGGTAACACAAATCCATTTTATTTCTGAAAGACTGAAGTGGACTGGTAAGTACTGCCATCTTGCTTAAGTAATGTCAGAGGCAAGAGCAACTGGGAATAACAGTTTAAAGGTTAATATTGTTACAATTTGTATCAATCAGTGCATTCTGTTTATGCAAGAGAGGACTAAGTGGAGTTTCAGATCAGCACCATCTCCACAGGGCTGGAAGGGAAAGCTATCTGTTGAAAATGTGTATGACACTGTTGAACTGCTACTGAAGCCTCAAAGAATGGTTACCTAGTCAGGCAGTCAAACTCTACTAGCAAAAGCCTTTTTTGGTTATTGGTTATACCAACATCTGTGTTTAAGTCACTAGTAGAAAAGTTTACCAGCACTTAAAATCAAACAGCCTTAACAGGCTTAACCATTATTCAATGAAGATGCAACATCCAGAATTAAAATGCCTACAGCAATTCAGAGCAAGCAGTGTTTCAAACATGAGATAGTAATGCATCACTTTAGTCAGTGCAACTGGAACAGATTAGAAAACCGTGTTCACCCTACTTAACATACTGTACAAGGAGATAAGCAAATAGTAAAGAGGTCCAAGAAACAGCAATTCCTCTATTTGGCTTCAAAAAAAAAAAAAATTATTTTTTTTTTAAAAGTTAAGCATTCAGTTTATTTACATTCTTCTCCCCTGCTTGTAAGTAAATGAAAAATAAATGCTTTCTTGCATACATTATAAAATTAAGGTAGTAATCCATCTCCAGCAATGTATCTTGGAAATGGAATGAAACTATCCTGAAGCTCTAAAAGCTGGTGATATGAGAAATGCTAATTAGAGCTCATCTCTCCTGTCCATGCTGTTTTCCCGCACATTGGGAAGCAAAAGGGCAAAATCTTGAAAGCTTCAATTTCTAATTAATTTTATATTTTTAGGCTTTCAATCAGTCATAAGTTAATACCTAACTCAAGCTGGCATCCATCAATATCATAAGAAAACTGAAGTCAAGTATCCTTGGCTTCACCATCTTCAAGGCTTCCACATGAGGAACTGTATTCTTACTACAACATTATTACCCTGACTATGATGGAGCATCTTCCCTCTTTCAGCAAATTGCCCACCAGAAAGTGGAGGGTAATCTGCTACCTAGGGACCAGTGAAGTGGGGAAAGAAAAGTTGACATATGCCTGGAACTGCCAATGAGCAATTTTAAATTCCATCATGGAGCAGGGAAAAAGAATCAACTGTTTTAATCTCAAAGTCCACTGTAAGCTGGTCAAAAGCATTCCCCGTGGCAACCAGAAATGCCTTTCCTAAAATTTTTACGCTATTAGGAAAGATGTGTCACATAGCTTTAGTAAGAATTGTGGAAAGGTTTGGGTTTGTTCAATTTTGGAAGAATTGGGGGTTTTTTCTTCTTCTTTATATATAGCCACACACTTGACACTTCTTCCTTTTACAGGTGAAAGACTTCAATGGTCACCTCTTCAGGGAGAAGCCTTTTAGGCAGTTTCCACAAAGGGGCTGCTGTCCTGACAAAGGACTCGTAACAAAATATTTAAGAAAGCAAAGATCCTCATCTTCTGAAAAATACTGGAGAATTTAAAATAGAACATGGATTTTAGCTATAAGAGCTCAAAAAAACCCCCAAACAACCAACTGTGATAACAACCATTCTGAGTTTAGAGCTCAGGAAGTCCTCAGCCATTTAAGGATGATGACACTAGATGATTGTCTCAAATGACTGACATATCTGACAGAAATCCTAGTGGTTGGAATGCTGGCTGGACTCACTGACTGCCAGCCAGTTCAAGTTACACCATTAAGCAAACAGAGGAAAAACAGAAGACCTTTTAAAGCACATTGTCTCGCTTCCGAGATGCTGACATATGCCAGGTACTTCAACATTAAGACTGCATTTGATGTTTGCCAGTGAGGATCTACCTTAGAGTCAGTGCTCTCAACATACCTTAGTAAAAGGATGCTAACAGTTTGAAGACGAGCATTTCTACAGTAGCCATAATAGGAGCAATGCAAGTCACTTAGACTGTGGACAAATTTCAGTGGCAGGATGTGCAAGGGGTCTATTAAAATTAAAAAAAAAAAAAAAACCAAAACCAACTCTATGAACTTGAAATTAATAGTTTGTGCTCCAACATACAATACTCACCACTTCCAATCATATTAACTTAAGCTTTTAGTTCTATAATATTTATTAAGTAGCAGCTATAAAGTTACAGGACAGCTGGTGATAAACTGAGTGTTGAGAGCAGTCTGTGCTCCAAAGGTTTGCCATTTTGAAGCCAAAATCTATCACTATGATAATCTCATCTGATTTGTTTGTACAACGCCATAACATATTTTTTTCCAGAAGACAGTTAAATCGTGTATTTTAAAAATATACTTAACACTTAAACTCAAAGCCAAGGAAGAGTCCAACACCACCTCTATTTCAATTTTTAGTTATACTTACTACAGAAAACTGAATTAGTCTGTTTTGGCTTCTCAGTATTTGAGCTTGCCTGACTTTGATGTCAGGATTAAGAAGTGCTGTCCTCCCACTCCTCAGTACCAGATATTTTTTTTCCATGTGTAAATATTTACTCTCTAGTATCAAAATGCCACTTCATCTTCTTTGGTAATGATAGAGACGGAGTTCCTCAAACCTCACACTGCAAGATCTACTATTCAGCCCCAGATCTTACTTTAAACTCAATTATTGCTATAGCCTTCTCAAGTGCAGACATCAAAAATTGAACATTTTTCTGGTAGTATTCTTCTCCATGCTGTTTGGGAGGCAAAATAAGTTCCCTACCTTTATGTATTTTTTCCCTTTGTACATGTTCAAGTACTTCATCAGGCTTTTAACTACAACTCTGAAGGCTCGAGGTGGTTCTCTGGCACAAGTTTTTTTGCATCGCTGCTTTTTTTTGTCTACCATGTACAGAGTGTACAATCTTTGTTCAAAGACATCATTGTTACCTTGTGATGACTTTTTCTGCAGCTATAGCTGTTCAATCTGATGATTCAGAGAATAATGGAACAATATAATGTTCTCATTATTTTCTATTCCACCAATGTTTCTCTTCTCCAAACTTTACCAAACAGTTGATTCCTCCTATGCTTTTCCGTATAGATGACATATAATCATTCTTTGTTAGACAGTAAAACTCTGGATTCCTTCTGTTCTCTTAAGGAATTAATCAAGGTACCAGGACTTTTAAGGTACTTGCACATGTAAGGTCTCCATCCCATTTTCTAACCCTCCTCTTTTAACCATTTCACTAGCCACAGTAAATGCTTCTGCTGACATCCCCATCACTCCTTGAGGACCAAACTAACACATCAGTTATGTACAGTGGAACCTAAATAGAAAATGATAGAAAAGACATGTATCAGTTGATTTCAATTAGCTGGAGGTTTTGAAGGCTCCTTACCAGAAAAAAATTTAGGCAGTCAGTGAATTAATTCTTTCATACAGTACAGCATGTACATATTGGCAAGAAGTGAGCCCCTAATCACAGGTCCCTGGCAGCAGCACCTGTTACTGAGGCAACTAGAATACCCCTATGGAAGAGCTGAAACTATTTAGTCATCACTGGGTAAATTGCTTGTGTTCACTAGAGCAAGTAGTATTTCTTTGGAATGTACCTCAAAAGAAATTCCTGCTCAGTATTAATATTTTCAGACAAACTGAATAAAAGGCACTGTTGCTCAAGCAGTACATTTGTTGTCTCCAACTGTTTAAAAAAAATAAAAAGATGTTTTTGAACAACTAGCTACTGTTGCCCTACAAAGGCTTCCTTGTTACCTTGTAGTAATTTCATCTCTCCCTATAAAAGCTTAACATAAAAATTGCTTTTATCTGAAGCATGTCGAGTCTCACCTTTATATCTCTCTTTATATCTAAAATTATGAGTTAGTATAACAGTATGCATTATAAAATTATACCATTTACTTCAGACATGTCTGAACAGCTAAATCTTCAAACTATACAAAAATAAAGTGTATGAAATCTTACAAAAGGAGGACATTAAGACATTAATAGCTAATCCAAAAAATATAATAATAACTTATACACAGCAGTAAGCATAAGCAATGTAGCCTGCAACAGCTTTCAATTAACAGGACCTCTGAAACGTGTCTGAAACAAGCATCAGCTAAAATTGGAACATTCCCAAGCACAATAATGTTTCCAATTTATTATCTTTACCACAGTACAAACTTTCACAAACCAAATGTCCATTGYCTGTCAGTCTGTAAACAAAAGCTACTATCCCCCCTCCTCATTTTAAGAGGGTGAATATTTTCAGTCCTCAGTCAAGTTTCATATCCATCACTTGCATAAGGAATCAAGAGCCTCTTCCCTTGTTAAATTACTTTTTTCTTTTTTTTTGTCATACAGCCTGCAGTGAAGTAAAATCACAGTGAAAGTCCTGGGAAAAACATGATCTTTACAGCAGGACTTGAACCATTCTAATAATAGATGCATCTAACAAAGCTTCCCATAATAAAAGCATGGCATTTCCATTTCCAGAAATCAAGTCAATTAGAAATCCTAAGTTCTACTTAAAAACCCCAAAAGATCTAAAAGTGAAAAGATTCATCTTCTCAGTCAAATACAAGTCTTTCAGTTTCACTTGCAGAGAGACTTTTCCAGTCTGTAAAACAGTAGTGCAATTCAATTATTTCTACTTCTTTTGTTTTTCTTAAAGTCCAGTAGATAAATGTCCTAGCTCTATGGAAAGATAGGAAGATGCTCCAGTAAACAAGAAACTTTGGGAAGCCCAGGAGGGCTTACTAGTCCATTAAAGCTTAGAAGTCCAAAGTGGCTTAAAAATGGTTTATGAATAAACTAAAAAAAAAACAAAAACAAAAAAAACCCCAACAAAACAAAACTAAAAAAAGACAAACTAAAAAAAAACCAAATAAATAGGCAGAAATGAATGTAAACTGTCTGAACTTTTTAATGATTTCTCATTGACAGCTGGCACGACCTTTGACAGTACAGTCAGTCAAATATAGTTGACCTACAGAGCATTCCATTAGGGCATCCAGTCTGGAATACTCAAATGGAATTACATTCCTAAAGATTTAAAAAAGAGAGTTCTTATAACATTACTATAGGTTTCTTCTGCCCACCTCACTTACACTTCTTCTTAAAGAGGCTTTTTATTTTTGATGGCTTTTTATTTTTTTCACCATTTTGGTACAGGTCCTGTGGGATGCTACTTATCCTAGGGACAGAAGCAGCTTCATGGCTGGGTTTACTATCACTGCTGGCTGAAGAACACGAGGTGTGCCGAGGCTTTGGGACTGGGATCCCAGTTGAAAGCTGGTTCATGCTGCAGGACTTCTCCAGGATTCCATTATAAACTTTGCTTGCAGGACTAAAGATCATGCTCTTAGTTTCTGCCATGCCTACACAGTCAGGAGAGCCCCTAGAAATATCTGCAGTTAGAGAAGAGGAGTCTCCTGTAGATGATTCCTCCAATGAGAATTCTTCTGGGGATACTTTCTGAGGAGAAAGTGTCTGATACATCTCAAGACTTGCTGGAGGAGACTGCTTCCTTCCAGTGGATGAATTTAAGGAGTCACATTCTGAACCTGTTTCCTGTACTTCCCTGAGTCAGAGCAAAGAGAGGAGAAAACATAATGAAACTACTGTTTCCTTCATGCAGTTAAAAAGGAAATTAATTTAGAATCAATAACATTAGTCGAAAAGCACCACCCACACTTTTCCTTAGTAGTTAATTAACAAAAAACATTGAGTTAAACATTTTAACTTACAACTTGCATTACATCATTTTATTTTCTAAACTTAAGATAATTAATTTGTACAATCTTGTTTTTGTGGGCAGCAGCATCTGCCCAGAATCAGTCATTTTTATCTCACTTCAAAGAACAAAAACTATCTTTCTGGCACGTGAAGTCAGGAAAGTTATGAAATGAGAGAAGGAGATTTAAGCCTATCATATACAAAAAGTTTCTTCAGGACAAGTGTCCCTACCTTTCAACAAGCTCATTTGCTCCTTCCAAAAGGAATTTAACCTTTTCCTATGAGGCCATGTAACAAGAGTAGGTACACGCTCAACATGCTGTAAGAATTGTGTTACCATCCATCTTCTCTTCGCCCAGTAGCTGACATTGCTTTTGATCGTAGTTTCAGATGTAAAAGCCAGTAACATATTGTAATGGAGAATCAGGGTTAGTTCAGTGCACCCTGGATTGTAACATTACTTAACTGTATATGACATGCTAGCTATTTACATACACATACCAGACAAGAACTCTCTCTGTTCCATGTGGACTATATTAATTTATGTTATCCTATAGATTACTTTAACTTCTGGCTTGGTTCAACCTCTAATTCTAAACTGTTAGTCTCAAATAATCCTATCAGAGTTCCAAGTGCTGTTTGCTAATCTCCGTACCATTGTTTATCAGCAGAGAAGTAAATGGCTTCCTCCTCCTCTTCAGTTCGATAAAGAGCTGGGCAGCTCGACACAGAAAGGATGTCAGGGTCAGGGGAGTGCAAAGCATGCTGAGACTGTGGAGTTGATGGCACAACATTGCGTCTTGATCGACACAAGCTACTGCTTCTTGCCAGTGTGCTGGGAGGTTTTACAATGGACCCTGAGGCAAAGAAAAAGCAAACCAAAACCCTCCAAGTGACATTGATGTTAACAACATCTGCTCTGAAGACTAAATAGCAGGTATCTGCTTCAGCCACAGTGATTCTTAAACAACTTTGACATTGTTCAACTGTTTAGAGGGAAGAAAGACTGGCATCACCTTACACATTCTACAGTTAGATGAAGCAGCTAACCAAGATGCAACTGCAGCAGTTTTGTGCCTGCCAAATATTACTTTGACCACGTGCACCAAAGCTCTGGCTCACTATGCTCTCTCAAGAACAAAAGAGAAAGATTCTACTGAAGCTCCCAACCCTTTATAAACTAAAAATAGCAGTGCTGAAATTAGTACGTTACACAATATCCTGTATTTTACTTGTGTGGTGATTTAGAGCTTGAAAGAATATGTAAAAGTTTTGAAATGTAGGTATACCTAACTAAACAGCCAACTGAAATACACTGCATTAGTTGAAAGTTACGTTAGACATGGAAGACCAATTTCATTTATATAACGTGATAGAAAATATATAATTCAACCTCATTTTAAGCTCAGGAATTTCCTGTTTGATAACACTTTCTTTTGCCAGGCTAACTATGAATTTCCAGAAACAAAAACACTAAGAATGGGTGGAGACAGTAACACAAGACTTGACCAGGAAAGTATCTAACAGGAAGTGACAAACTAAAATGTTCCTAATCCAATTCCTCCTTCAAAAGATGATTAGGCAGCAATACTTCTATGGAAATAAATCTACAGACCTGTTTTCAGGCCAGCTGTTATGAGCCTCAGGATTTCTCATACCCTTCCTCAAACTGTCCCACAGAATGCATCAACTGTTTAGGTAAGACAGACCATACCCTTACTGATGTTCAAAAATTACTATTTTTGTAGGCAAGGATGTCTAGCCTGACAAAATGCATTTTATTTTTTGAGATGCCAGTTTATAATCACGTGAATTACAGTTTCCCTTCCTGGAATCTCAGAAAAGGTTGAGTTGTCATTCTGCTTTTAGTGCAGGAAATCACAACTTCCACAAAACAGCAAGTAGCTGCACCTTCGCCAACGCTTAGACTTTGTTTCCTGCCAGACTGAGCAGAATAGAAAGGTTTACAAGTCCCAACATGACAGTTGTCACGTAACTCAAACTTTTGATTTTACTTTTGATGAACTCCCTACTGACCTGAAAAGCAGGTGTTGGCAACTCAAAAATAAGCTTGTGGCATTACAAAAATATTCCTAAAAAAGCAAATGTGAACTGAGATAAGAGAATAGGAATCCCTTAAGAAAATTTGTACTATGTGTAAACAAGATGCCATCCTACTCACTGGTGTAAAAAAGAACAAGATTGCACCATCAGTGAATTTTGAGAGAAGTTACAAGCATTTTGGTTCCTTGTAGGTGTACATACATGGGATTATGAAGGATTCCACTATGACAATTTAACATCTAGAATTTTCTAGTACAAATGAAACTCACTAAATCAAGGAATCAGCTGAATCCTAATCAGTCAATGGAAAAGTAGAAGTTTCACTAACACCTTTCTGTAATGACTTGTTCCAGTCTCGTACATCTATTTCTTTATCCCCTTTTGTTATTCAGCTCAGGATTGATTAAACAGATCTATTACTTCACACCATTTTAGCCTATCATCCCAATTGCTGCAGCACAAAGAAGCCTGTCTGGCAGAGTTCAAATTTTGTCAATCTTAAGAGATCAAAGGATGCTGGGGCAAGGTAACAGCCCAGACAGTTCAGTTTAGGTCCAGACACTGAAACAGTCTTGCTCGTAACTGACCTGTCTGCACACTGCATTTTGCCTGAAGCCTCATGAGTGTGACAAGCCGTTTTGTTTCTGTCCTTCCTCGTGTGTATTTGTCATTTTTGTCTAAAGGATGGGAATAATTTAGCAGTTACCAAACTAACCTACAATAATTTGACTCCTGAACTGGTTTCAACAACAGATCATTTAGCATATTTTCCCTCTCTTTCCCCACTCCCAAGTGTTTCCAGGTTTTTTTTACTGAGTAGAAATTTTAAAAGCTAGTAAAGTAAGGAGAAGCTACTTCCCTCATGTGATCACTTTAACAAAATCAGGCTCTCATGCCTTACCAAAATTCAGAAGAACACATTTGAAGTTTTTGTAACGTTACTAAGATTCAGATAACTTTCATTACTGACTGAGACAACATCCATTAGCTAAATACTTCCAAACGAACTGAACTTTAACAAAAAAATTAAACCATAATTGCAAAAGCATACAATAAAGTTTCAACTAAGTATGCTCTTACAAACCGTACAGTCCTCCTCTAATCATAGTTCCTCTGAACCAACTGCACTTTGTTCTCTGGCTTCACTTCGATGCAAGACCTGAATGAGAAGAATGACTAAAAAAAAAATCACAAGTCTGAAGCCTTATATACATATCTAAGTGTTTTGTCATTTAAGACCATCTGGAAAGTCATGATAATAAATGAAGCTCTTCATTTTGACATCAGACCACAGGTTTCTCTATATAGACTTCGAAGTTTAATTCTAGGTATCCATATTTTACTGGGCCATCCAAGAAATTTGTTGCTAAGGTTTAAATCAAAGCCTTCACAGTGAAGATGACTAGAGACACAGTATTCTTTAAAAGTGATCAGAACTTGCAGTAAAGTAGTGTTGCAAGTGGATTAATGAACTTTTCAATGTGGCCTGTAGAAAAAAGGTTGGTACATTCAGAAGAAAAACATTTGCCCAAGGCACACTAAAAAAAGCCAGCAAAGTCACAACTATTCTCCTTATGCTATTTTAAAACACAGTTCCAATTTCTTCTGAGAATCCCAGCTCTGGAAGAAAAATGTACACATATGACAAATTTTTCTTCCCTACTCATTCCTCAGCTTGATATTGCTTCTCTGAATAGCTACATGGGAGCTCATCTTTTTGATTTGCCTCTAGAGTCCGGTTAATCACAACTTCCATGAAACAAGCTCTTATATTGACGCAATGACTCAAGATATGAGGGTGGTCTGAATCCCCAGTGTATATCTTTTGATCATAGTTTAACCAAAGCTGGATTTCCCTCCCTCCAGCACTTGGCCTCTCTGCCTCACACTCAAACAACCCGCTGTCTCCAAACACAAACATTCTGCCTGAAAGCTTCCCTTGGATAACAACAGGATTTTGTTCCAGCCACCAAAGAATGTTCGAAAAGCTATGTAGCATGCAGCCTCTCAGAGGGTGTGATCTTCCTAGTAGCTCAAGGGACCCTAGACTAACTCCATCCTTTCCATCTGAAAGAATAAATGTGCTAACAGAAATTCAGCATTACTCATTATAAATTTTTGCTAAGTGGCAATCCAAGCCTGACAAGCAGACTTTCAAAACCTTAGCTGGATTTGCCCCCCTCTCCCCCACTGAAAGGGAATAAAGCCTTTTTCTTCATGTTATCTTTATTGCAAAACCCAGTTTTCAGGTTATGCAAGTCCCAAAAGATGCATCTGAAATGCTAGATAAAATTTTGGTCCTTTTGACTTTGATCCAATCCTGTTTGATTTCAGCACTCTTCTCCCACCTGACTTTAAAATCCCATGCCTCCACAACTTTTCCACTTTCTTTTTACTGAGCTCACCACTTACCATGAAACTGTGAAACTATTGGAGGAGTATCTTCATCTAAGTCATCAACACCCCCTGCAATTGGGTAAGGAGGAATGGAAACTCGAGGCATAACTACCCAGCTGTGATCAGAGTAGAGAGAGGAGGTCAAGCTTGGTAGCCCAGAATTGTGTGCTATTTGAAAACCACAAATCTTCTCAATCTGTTGCCATCGATAAAGACGCTCTCGCAAACATGTCGTCAACTCAGAGAGTGCTTTCCTGAAGAAAAGCACACATTAAAATTACATAGGCTGTTCTTAATGATAAAGCAAAGCAACACAAGCGCAGTCATTCTAGCATACCAGAAGATCCATTAGGACTGTCCAAATATTCGCACTTTAATATATTTTAAACTGTATTACTTAAAAGTGAAAAAACACTAAGACACTAAATTCCATAGCTCTCTCAAAATTCCCTTGTTCCAGGAATAAATAATCACAAAAGAACATGCATCCTGGTAATACTCTTACTTTGCTTCAAGGATTTTATGGTCCACTTCATCCAGGGAGGAGCTGTGTGCAACATGTAATGTTCCAAATACAGTACTTCTCTTCTTTTTTATCTTTTCTGCCTAAAAAGCAAGAGAAAATGAAATGCATAAAACTAGAAGTTATATACTTAACACAGACGACAAAACATTAGCAATATTGACAGGTAGCAAACAACTCAGAGGAGGAAAAAAAAAATATCCAAACACTTATCTGAATAATTTGTATTTACTATCAAGCAACAGATCAGAAAAGTCTTTAAGTAGCTGAAGAGTAAGAGTTAGTACCTCATCTTTGGCGATTGCTAATTGCATTTCTGCATGCTGTCTTTTGATATTGTAATATTGTACTTCAACTTCATGTGTTAACTGAAGCCACTTCTGCAAAGCTTCAGGAACAGACCAATTACTTCTCAGCTCAAACTCCTTCTCAGCCTTTTTTAAAGCCATGCGAACCTAGCAATCAAGAAGAAATAAAAGTGTCACCAAGACATTTTATTTTGTCATTAAAACTGACAGCAGAAGAAAGTGAAATATAACCACCTTTATACCCCACAGCAACATACTAAGGCTTTACAGAGCTTTGGTGTGTGCCAATTGCTGTCAGGAAGGCAGATCAGGCATTTCTGAAATATAGCATACAAATTTCCATATACCATATTATACTCAGATTTCCCCCCCCCCCCATGATATATAGTCTCTAACTTGAAGCTTAAATATTTTTGTAAGACAGCATTTCTATTTAGTACAATAAATCCATTCTATTGCTACTCAGAAGAGTGAGACAAAACTACTATCTCTCTGATCTGATAACAAGATAGAAAAAAAAGCTTTTGTATATATTTTGTTCCATGAATCCAACAACATTATGATAAGCTAATATACAAAGTGTATGTCTTCTTATAGTTTCAGGATTATTTTACTAGATAATGGCATGATTGACAAACAATCATTAAGTGCTCTCAGAATTTTTCTATTCAGATCTAGCATTAGAGAAATGCTGCTTTAAACACTCCTAAGGATCTAATAAAACCAGGACCAATTTAAAGTCAACACTAAAATTATAAACAGTTTGCAGATACCTGTACTAGCTCTTCCTCTGCATATTTGAGCCTGCTGAGCTCACATTCAGCTCCCTCCCTCAACTCCCTTAGGCGATGAGCTTCCCGTTTTGCATCATTGATCTCATCCATCATTTTGCGCTCCAGATTTTGCTTTTCCACAGCAACATTTCTGTTCTCTTCTTGTGCCTTCTCAAGCCTTCACAATTGAACAAAAAAATATGAGAAAATACACAGTATATTTTTTAGAAGTTGCAGTCCTCAGGAGAAGAAAATGTGTCCAGCAACAGGGCAAGAGGCAATGGACACAAACCAAAACACAAGAGGTTCCATCTGAACATCAGGAAACACTTTTTCACCAGTGAGGGTGACTGAGCACTGGCACAGGTTGCCCAGGTAGGTGGTAGAGTCTCCATCCTTGGACATATTCAGAAGCTGCCTGGACATGGTCCTGGGCAACCTGTTCTAGATGATCCTGCTTGAGCAGGTGGGGCTGGACGAGATGACCTCCAGAAGTCCCTTCCAACCTCAACCATTCTGTGATAATAAAGACTGTACAAGCTTCATGAACCAGCAGCAATTACATCACACAATGTGATGTCCACATCAGACATGCGTGGACATCATGCGACCTTTTAGGTGAACCTTCATTAAAAGATGTAATAAGATCAAAATACAAGTCTTTATAGACAACTGAGTTACAGGTGCACCAGAGAAGACTATCAACTCTCTCACTGCTAAATAAGCAACAGGAAGTAATCAGTCCAGGTCTGTTTCAATCTTAAGAGCTTAGAAACAGAAGAAGTGTTCTCATTTCCATGTATGTAAGTATTCCAAAGTAAACCGTAATTATACGAAAACAACAGTACATACTTCTAAATCTGTAAGTAAAAAAGACTTAACCTCTATTCTCTACCTTCATCCCCAAGTTCATATGGCCCAGAAGCAATTTCTACCCAAAAACCCATCGTCACTGAAATCACAATTTCCATGCAAAATGAAGATGAACAAAATCCAAAGGCAGCTTAATGCAAATAATTTATGCCTGTAAAGGATCTGTATTTGTATTTAAGTTCAAAACAAAAGGACAACTAAACATTAACTTTTTTAGTTTTTATACCTTTCCTGCAAGTCAAGAAGACTTTGCTCTGCTGTCTGGAGACTTTCTAAGTCCTTCATCATTTTTGTGATATGTTCTCTTGAGGTTCTGTTCTGTGTATATGCAAACCAGCAGCCTCCAAAACCAATAACTATAGAAACTGTTAATATAAAATCCTTCATCCAGTTGTGAGGGGGACCTGTGCAGAAAATAACATGATCTTTAACTAGTTCATTGATGCAGAGAACAAACTATGGACTTTTTTCCCCACAGCCTAAAAGGTGACAGAACCTGATGCTAAACAGAATTCCACCTCATTTATCTCAAACCATCTCTAACAACTACCTTTCAAATGGATTCCAGAGCATTTTCCATATAACATTGTGCTGGTTTGGGCTGGGATAGAGTTAGTTTTCTTCACAGTAGCTAGTATGGGGCTATGTTTTGGATTTGTGCTGAAAACAATGTTGATAATACAGGGATGTTTTCATTACTGCTGAGCAGTGCTTACACAGAGTCAAGGCCTCTCCTGCTTGTCGCACCACCCCACCAGCGAGTAGGCTGGGGGTGCACAAGAAGTTGGGAGGGGACACAGCTGGGACAGCTGACCCCAAATGACYAAAGGGATATTCCACACCATATACTAAAATTTCTATATAATCTTACACACAGAGTGAACCTTTGTCCTGATCCCAGCATCTTAATAACCTTTTTTAATTCATTGCCCAGTTCCACAATGCATGCCAAGCAATCCATCAGTACATCCACAAAATAGATAAGCTGTCCTACATACAGTATCAAGTGTCACTGAAAGTATTCTCTGTTGAATTCTTACAAATAAGAGATAAGAAAAAACTCCAAAAAGTTACTAACGTGTGAGAGGTCCAAATAAAACAACGTCCAAAGCTTTAAGCTGAAGCTTCTGTCTATGGCTCCGGTCAATTATTTTCAAGTGAGAGATCATGAAAGCATGTTCATTTACTGCTATCCTGTTAATGATAAGACAAAACATTACCTATTGCACAAGCTATATTCAAAACCAGTCTATGGAAAGAAATACATCAATAGCATTTCCCACAGTTATATAGATTATAGTTGTGCAATTACAGTGAGAGATATAATACAATGACAGTAGTGCTATAAAAAAAACATATCAGCATTAGGCAAAGGAAGAACATCAAATCACTTCCCTATTCTTTTCTTTCTGGAATAATCATAAAATCATAGAATAGTTTGGGTTGGAAGAGACCTTTAAAGGTCATCTAGTTCAACCCCCCTGCCGTGGGCAGGGACATCTTCAACTAGATCAGGTTGCTCAGAGCCCCGTCCAACCTGGCCTTGAATGTTTCCAGGGATGGGGCATCTACCACCTCTCTGGGCAACCTGCTCCAGTGTTTCACCACCTCAGCATAAAAAATTTCTTCCTTATATCTAGTCTAAATCTACCCTCTTTTAGTTTAAAGCTATTCCCCCTTGTCCTGTTGCAACAGGCCCTGCAAAAAGTCTGTCCCCATCTTTCTCATAAGCCCCCTTTAACTACTGAAAGGCTGCAATAAGGTCTCCCCAAGGCCTTCTCTTCTCCAGGCTGAACAACCCCAACTCTCTCAGTCTTTCTTCATAGGAGAGGTGTTCCATCCCCCTGATCATTTTTGTGGCCCTCCTCTGGACCTGCTCCAACAGGTCCATGTCTGTCTTGTGCTGAGGGCTCCAGAGCTGGAGGCAGTACTCCAGGTGGGGTCTCACCAGAGCAGAGTAGAGGGGCAGAATCACCTCCCTCGACCTGCTGGCCATGCTTCTTTTGATGCAGCCCAGGATACGGTTGGCCTTCTGGGCTACGAACGCACATTGCCGGCTCATGTCCAGCTTTTCATCCACCAGGACCCCCAAGTCCTTCTCGGCAGGGCTGCTCTCAATCCCTTCATCCMCCAGCCTGTATTGATGCCGGGGGTTGCCCCGACCCGGGTGCAGGACCTTGCACTTGGCCTTGTTGAACCTCATGAGGTTCACACGGGCCCACTTCTCAAGCTTGTCCAGGTCCCTCTGGATGGCATCCCATCCCTCAGGCGTGTCGACTGCACCACTCAGCTTGGTGTCATCTGCAAACTTGCTGAGGGTGCACTCGATCCCACCGTCTATGTCATTGATGAAGATCTTAAACAGTACCGGTCCCAATACGGACCCCTGCGGGATGCCACTCATCACCGGTCTCCATCTGGACATTGAGCCATTGACCACTACCCTCTGGATACGACCATCCAACCAATTCCTCATCCATCGGACAGTCCACCCATCAAATCCATACCTCTCCAGTTTAGAGAGAAGGATGTTGTGGGGGACYGTGTCAAAGGCCTTACWGAGGTYCAGAYAGAYGACATCTGTAGCCCTTCCCATGTCCACTGATGTAGTCACTCCATCATAGAAGGCCACGAGGTTGGTCAGGCAGGACTTGCCCTTGGTGAAGCCATCCTGGCTGTCTCGAATCACCTCCCTGTCCTCCATGTGCCTTAGCATAGCTTCCAGGAGGATCTGTTCCATGATCTTGCCAGGCACAGAGGTGAGACTGACTGGCCTGTAGTTCCTCAGGTCTTCCTTTTTCCCCTTTTTAAAAATGGGGGTTATGTTTCCCCTTTTCCAGTCAGCGGGAACTTCACCGGCCTGCCATGACTTCTCAAATACAATGGATAGTGGCTTAGCAACTTCATCCGCCAGTCCCCTCAGGACCTGCGGATGGATCTCATCAGGTCCCATGGACTTGTGCACCTTCAGGTTCCTTAGATGGTCTCAAACCTGATCTTCTCCTACAGTGGGCAGTTCATTCTCCCAGTCCCCGCCTTTGCCTTCTGCGGCTTGGGCGGTGAGGCTTGAGCACTTGCCGGTGAAGACTGAGAGAAAAAAGTCATTGAGTACCTCAGCCTTCTCCATATCCTGGGTAACCAGGTCTCCCATTTCCTTCTGGAGAGGGCCCACATTTTCCCTAGTCTTCCTTTTATCCCTGGCGTACCTATAGAAGCTTTTCTTGTTGCCCTTGACATCCCTGTTTAATTCTATCAGGGCTTTAGCTTTCCCAACCTGATCCCTGGCTGCTCGGACAATTTCTCTGTATTCCTCCCAGGCTACCTGTCCCTGCTTCCACCCTCTGTAGGCTTCCTTTTTGTATATGAGTGTGTCCAGGAGCTCCTTGTTCATCCATGCAGGCCTCCTGGTGTTTTTGCCTCACTTCCTCTTTGTTGGGATGCATCGCTCCTGAGCTTGGAGGAGGTGATCCTTGAATATTACCCAGCTTTCTTGGGGCCCTCTTCCCTCCAAGGCTTTATCCCATGATACTCTACCCAGCAGATCCCTGAAGAGGCCAACGTCTGCTCTCCTGAAGTCCAGGGTAGTGAGTGCTGTGCGCTCTCCTCGGTGCCCTAAGGATCTTGAACTCCACCACTTCATGGTCACTGCAGCCAAGGCTGCCCTTGAGCTTCACATTCCCCACCAGCCCCTCCTTGTTGGTGAGAACAAGGTCCAGCATAGCACCTCTCCTCGTTGGCTCCTCTACCACTTGGAGAAGGAAGTTATCATCGATTCATTCCAGGAACCTCTCAGATTGCTTATGCCCTGCTGTGTTGTCCCTCCAACAGATATCAGGGTGGCTGAAGTCCCCCAGGAGGACCAGGGCTTGTGAACATGAGGCTGCTCCTATCTGTCTATAGAGGGCCTCATCCACTCGGTCTTCCTGGTTGGGTGGCCTGTAGCAGACACCCACCGTAATGTCACCWGTCCCTGCCCTCCCTTTAATCCTGACCTATAAGCTCTCAGTCAGCTCCTCAGCCATCCCCAGGCAGAGCTCCATGCACTCCAGCTGGTCATTGACATAGAGGGCGACACCCCCTCCTCGTCTCCCCTACCTGTCCTTCCTAAAGAGCCTGTATCCTTCCATTCCAACACTCCAACCACAGAAGCCATTCCACCACGTCTCTGTGATGCCAATAAGATCCTAGCCCTGCAGGCGTGCGCATGTCTCTAACTCCTCTTAATCATAAAATAAATCCATTTAGCATAGTTAAAGGTAATGGTGTATTTACAGACTTGTGACACCAACTCTCTGAAACACATGGAATACTCAAATTTAGTAGTTATGCTCAAGAAAAGGGGTTCTGCAGATAGTTTTTGATGTATACCCATACAATAGATTGGAAGTTGTTCAAAAGAAAGTTCGCTACCATGCAGAATTATGTGATCATCAATAAAAGCTTCAACAGCAAGAAACAAAACTAAGACAAAAGGAATGGCAAGAAGCATTTATATTTTGAAATATTTTGGCAGAAAAAAAATGCAGCCAGCTCTTCAAAACTGCAAGGATGCTTCTCTTTTCTTGCCTTTGACCATATCTTGTTAGACTTCAGGTTCACATAGTTGTTCCCACATACAGACTAAAGTAGCAACCTACAGGGAATTATTTGAAACTAATCCAGAAGAAACGTTCACCTGGGAAGTGTTGTTCCATTGACATTGCTGTCTCTAAAATTCTTTTCGTATTGGGGCAGTTCAACAAATTCTGACAGCCACTGAAGAGTGTCCTCTTGAGTCCAGTTATGAACTGGAAGAAAAAAAATCAGTTTAATTACCTTTAATTTTTGTAAAAATCAATAGCAAGACATAGAATATAAGCAGTAGAAAAGCAGGTTACAGTGAGCAAGAGGGTTTAGCCAAAAGTAATTGCAGAAAAATTAGCAATAACATTCACCAAGGCGTTTCTGGCATTTTGCTTTTTTCATTATATGTTTCTCAGAGGAAGCTTAGACAAACTATAAACAAACAAGCATGGAACCAATAGAAACATTTCTTTATTAAAAATTCCACATAATAATTTAGTGTTTTGCTTTAGTTTAAATCAGGACAGCATCTTGTGACTTTTATCTACTTAAACTGATCTCAGCCTCAATCCTTTTGTCCTTGCTACCCTTGCAGAACTAAACACGTCAGCAGGTGCTGTAGCCATTTAAGGCAATGTACCAAGATCTTTCCCAGGATGATGGCTTAAGAACTTGTTTTCACAAGAATCTTCATATAGGCTCATGCCTACTAACCACAAAATGGGAGCAGAGAAGAGAGGAAGAGAGAAGATTGAAAGAAAATACTGAAAGACAGCAGAAATTTAACAGGAAAACAATTAAATCTCTCTCAAATATGCCCAAAACAGCTGTATTACACGCAATAATATTCCCACTAAGAAAAATTATTTAAATATGTAGAGAATAATTAACAACTTTCCTGTATAACAGCAACAGTCTACATAATCTTTCATAGCTACAGATGCTCTAAGAAAATAAGGAAATACTACCTATAGATTTTACCAAGAAGGAAAAAAAAAAAAAAACACACCACATTTCTGGCCCTTACAGGACAGCTGCTACAGCTTACAGCTTCACACTGACAAAGTTGAAGGGAAACTCTTCTCTCCATTTATGAAGTCTGCAAAAGTTTATCTGCACATGAAAGAAATAAAGTGACAGCCTCCTCCTGGACAGACATACCTTTGCATGAACAAATATCTTTTCCTTTAAACATTGGTCTCTCTAAAACTACTTGCATGTGACAATGCTGGGCAGAGATTTCTTTAGAAACCTTAACACAAGGACACATCCTCAGTGGTGAATTTTGACAATGATCCTTTAGAAAGAGCTGCTGAAAGCTTGACAGGTAAGCTGCAGGCAACGGAAATTTTTATGAGTTCAAATTCATATTTCAGTTTGCACTGCAACTGAAATAAGGACTTCTAGGTCTCTTGCCTATACTCAGCGTAGCTGAAATATAAGCTTAAACATTTCAGGTTTTCCTTATTCTAGATAACCGGAGACAGAATGCATTTTACAGACCCACTTACGGCTTTAAAAAATAAAACTCGCAATACAAACCACTTGTATTCTATCCATATGAATGGCTACACATCCTTCCCAGCATGCTGTCCCATTTCTTCCTCTGCTTTTGAGCCACAAACTGTTTTCCAGGTATTGATCTTGCAACAGACTCAGTTTTGTCATGTTACTTTTGTCATATTACTGCATAAGCTTTTATGCAAAATATCTGGGCTCTATTTGTAAACAGATCATTTTCACACCGCAAAGACTCTTAACTGTTTTGTGAATAATAAGTGATTAGATTTACAAGTCATTCTAAGCAGCTCAAAAGGGTGTAAGATCATCCAGAAAAATATCACCTTAACTGCATTCCAGAAATCTGTTCATAAACTGATCCAAAAGCAAAAGCATTGTTTTGATGTGACATAGAAAAAAATCACCTAAAATAGTTATTACACACTACAGACTTTGACACTGACAGTACAAAACATGCAATTTCAGAAGCCACACAATTTACTGAATTTATAAATTGAGGGGGAGGGAAAAAGAAGAAAAAAGAATATCGAGAAATTTCACTTCTACTGCTGAAAGTATTTTGTAGTCACTTTTTCCAAAATTTACGTAAATTTGTACTTTTTTATAATTCACTAGTAATTTTAAACATATTATCATGTAAGAAATGAGGTACATATTGAAGTTGTTTACAGTAGAGTCAATCACATCTGTTCTACTGCTTAGACTGGTGTGATGTTTCCTTCATAGAATATCAAGGAAATTTCCCTAAACAAACCAGTTATATTTAGGAAAAAACACTTTACTATTCATTATCTATCACCGTATCATATACCTCCATTAGTACAGAAACTGCCAAAAGAAGTCTATCCTGAACTAGAATGAGGACTTGTACTTTCTGTATTCTTCTTACACTGTTACCTGTTTACATAAAAGTTAGTATCAATTACTTTTTGGTATATGTATATTTGTATATACTATACTATATATATATATGTACACACATACAATATATGTATATATATATTTGTTATGCAGGGCTCAGTATTGGGGCCAGTTCTGTTTAATATCTTTATCAATAGTGTGGATGAGGGGATCAAGTGCACCCTCAGTAAGTTTGCAGACAACACCAAGTTGGGCGGGAGTGTTGATCTGCTCAAGAGTAGAAAGGATCTTCAGACAGGCTGGATCAATGGGCTGAGGCCAACTGTATGAGATTCAACAAGGCCAAGTGCCGGGTCCTGTGCTTGGGTCACAACAACCCCATGCAACGCTACAGGGCTTGGGGAAGAGTGGCTGGAAAGCTGCCTGGCAGAAAAGGACCTGGGGGTGCTGGTTGACAGCCGGCTGAATAYGAGCCGGCAGTGTGCCCAGGTGGCCAAGAAGGCCAACGGCATCCTGGCCTGTATCAGAAATAGTGTGGCCAGCAGGAGTAGGAAGTGATCGTGCCCCTGTACTCAGCACTGGTGAGGCCGCACCTGGAATACTGTGTTCAGTTTTGGGCCCCTCACTACAAGAAAGACATTGAAGTGCTGGAGTGGGTCCAGAGAAGAGCAATAAAGCTGGTCAAGGGTCTGGAGAACAAGTGTTATGAGGAGCGGCTGAGGGAACTGGGGTTGTTTAGTCTGTAGAAAGGAGGGTCAGGGGAGACCTTATCCCTCTCTACAACTACCTGAAAAGGAGGTTTTAGCCAGGTGGGTGTCAGTCTCTTCTCCCAAGTAACAAGTGATAGGACGAGAGGAAATGGCCTGAAGTTGCGCCAGGGGAGGTTTAGATTGGATATTAGGAAAAATTTCTTCACCGAAAGGGTTATCAAGCATTAGAACAGGCTGCCCAGGGAAGTGGTTGAGTCACCATCCCTGGAGGTATTTAAAAGGCGTGTAGTGTGGTGCTTAGGGACATGGGTGAGTGGTGGACTTGGCAGTGTTAGGTTTGCGGTTGGACTTGATGATCTTAAAGGTCTTCTCCAACCTAAATGATTCTATGTTGTGTCCTTTTAAACGACTACTCGCCATTTAAGCTAAGCATAATCAATACAGACAGTCAACTCTTATTCTGGGATTTCACAGTCTGAATCTCTGCCCATGCACTTATTTCACAAAAAATTTACATTTATTGTGTAAACTAATTCTGCATTAGCAGAATTCCAGTGTCAGTGCCTGCAAATCTCCAACTTTTCCAGGTGGAACTGGACCCTAAACTACCCTGTCCTCCCTTTCCTACAGCACCACAGTGGAGCCCTGGGCGATTGATTTATATCAGTGAAAATGTTCAGACTGTTTCTTTTTGTTGATGTCTTCTATATGCTATATACTGGTAAGATGTATTGCTTGACTTGTCTCCAATAAGACCTAATGACCAACATCTATGTTTATTCTACAACAGCATACAATACTGAGAAGCAAACTGACCTTTCTTCAGCAGAAGCAGTTACAGCCTACTGAAACATGACACAAGACAAGATATACACCAGGTGTACTGAAAGTCAAGCAGGCCAGCTGAAATTCATCTTGATCAGCATTGCCAATTAGAATGTGCCAGCTCCTACTAATTAGCTGAGGTTGTAACTTTTTCTTATTTTAAACACCCAAAAAGAATATAGTGCTTCAGACAGTGGAGTAGCAACTGACAATTACTTTAAGTTAAATGCATATAGCATTAAAGAGTAATAATAATATCCTTCCCTCTCACACCTACTTTCACAAATAGATATCTTGAGAGAGAGGACATCAGCAACATGCCTGGGGCAGGCAGGTGTAGAAGCCACGGTGTTTACACCCCAGTAGCACTTAGAAGTCTCTAGACTTGCATCAGCTGTTGTATTTCAGATCACAAGTTTGGGGTTTTTACTTTTTTTTTTTTTTTTTTTTTTTTTTTTAGCTTCAAACTGGCCTGTATGAAAGTTGCTCCTTGCTAACCCACACTAATGTCTTATTAGAAGGTCAGGCTATATATCACTTTTTCATGTTAAGTTCATCATGTAGCACAGTGCTTTAGGGCAAGGAGGTATGAAGTAAAACATTACAGTATCAGCCCCAGTACTCCTATGGGCCTCCTATTCCTTTCAGAAATCAAATTACATTCAGTAAAAGTATTTCATGGCAAGGAGTGAATGACAGCAATATACTAGGCTTAAAGTTAACAGGCTGACCAGGCAATATAGAAAAACACAAGATTGTTCTGTATCAAGCACACAGAAGGATTCAAAAGTTAGTTTTGTCTTACCAGGACCTTCAGCAGCAACATCAGCATGAAGTATGCTGCCACTAGTAAGTTTTCAAATAGCATGAAAAAGCAAAAGAGAGGAGTGACCTTGACTATCTTTTCAACAGTTTAACATTACAACTCTTGTTTCCTCTCACACAGAAGGGCCAGTCTGCAGTACTGTACTGGTCCCGCGTGGAACAGCACGCAGCATTATGTAACTCATCCTTAGCCAAGCCCTGCTTGCACGCATTTCTAGTCTCCGGATAGTTAAAACTTGAGGCAGCAAATGATTAAGAAAGTGCAAGGCAACCATAACATCTTTGTGGTATGCAGTTTAGTCCCAGTTGCTGCAAGAACACTTATGCAACATTACCTCAGAATGAAACAGATGATCACACATACAAACATAAAACCATTTTTTATCTTTATCCCCTAATAAATAAGGTACCAGACTTTAGGTCACCTTCTACTTACCACAGAGAAGGAAAAAAGAGTAAAAGAAAAAAAAATACACACACAAAGCAAAGGAGAAACTTTTTGTATTATAGGGCTGTCTACAGGACATACTACACATTAAAGGTCAAATATATCATAATGGTAAAGAAAAACTACTTTTTTTTAAGGCAGTTTGTAAAAACTAGTTTTAGGTACGACTCAGATTAATCTGACAACAGTAAACCATTCATAAACTCCAGGTTTGACCACTACGGTTTTCCTTTGCTACAAAATCAATTCCCAAGGGACAATGCTACTTCACCAAGAACGCAGCACCCTACCTATTCACCAAGACAGGTCGGAGAACTACCCACCTGAAGGCCCCTGCGCTGATTTTACAGACTCCCTTACTATTGAGACTAAATACCTACACATCTCTCTTCAGACAGCAAATTCATATGATCTTATCCCATTAGAGGGGCAAGAAAAGATAAGGCAGACACCCTTGAGACACAAAACTTTCAAAGATAATTGTACAAAGACTGGTATTAGACATCAAAACAAAAGTTCATCTGTCACCTTTGCTGCACTCACAACTACCACCTCTTCAAGGCCTTTGTAGAAAAAAAATACTGAAGATGCATCTTTGATTTTAACCCAATCATAACTACTAAGCTTGATACTTTAGAACAGCTGAAAGGTTCTGTATCTGTATGAATACTGCTTAGTTGGAAAGAAAAGGATATAGTCAAAGCAAATACCACACAACAAGCATACACTGGCATTTACATTTAAAGAACAGACACACACAACAATAGAAGTCAAGAGAACTTTCAGGAAGCAGTGTTTTCTATGCTTTAAACAGCTATGCTAGTTCGTAACCATTCCTCTAAATGGAGTTTTCTGTAGAATTAGATTATGAGATTAAAAAATTTAAATGGTCACAAAAAGCATAAGTAACGTCAACTAAACTAAATTAAGTGACAGTCTTGTTTTGTACTAAAGGACTCATTGAAACTGTGTGGCAACACAGCAACAACAGGCTAGATGCTGATTTAAGTGATGATATGATTCCTTCCATGCAGGCAAAACCTATAGCAGCCTTGAAATTCCTTTAATTTGCACCAGTACAGACTATGCCTTAAGGATTCTGCACCATATGGCGATACCAAAAGCCTGCCCATTGCCAGAAATATTAAAAAGCAATATTCTGAAGCTGCTTTTTTTATTTTATTAGGCAATTTTTAAAGCTTTGAATGGAGCCAATTCTCAGGGTTCCATTCACTGTACAAGATCCTTCTCAAGCAATTACTTAAAAATAACCTCTGTTTTTTCTTAATGCTAAAAGGAGACCCCAAACAGCAATGGCGCACTTACCACACCATAAACCGTGTTTTCAGTTTCTTCCCTCAAATCTTATCTGTCTCACATCACCAATATCTTAAACAGAAAGCAACTTTAAGCTATTTGACAAATACTTAAGACAAACATCCACATAAAGCAAGCTTTATGAGAAGGAACAGGCAATTCTACTCAGCATAAACTAAGCAGCACTAGATCCAGAAGACGCTTCTGCATAAGCACTAATGGGCACTGTCAAGGGCACTATTTAGAGCTTGTAATTCTCACACAGATACCTCAGACCACTTAACGAAGTTTCAAATTACTGATACCATCATTTACACTATCTTCCACCCTCTTGTTTAATGCTGTCAAATTGCATTAAAATGGCACTATAAACTAGCAGCACGTAAGAAACAAATAAATCAGAATTCCTAAAACATCTAGAAAGGAAAAGCAGTATTTTCCATGTTTCCTAATACTAAATGAAAGTAGTTTATTATTTCAGAGGTTTCATGCTTTCTAACAGTGACCAGACCACTGTTAACACTGCTTGGGAGTCTCATTCTAAGGGCCTCCCTTTGGTGCAACTTTAGTTTCCTCAACAGGATGCACAGTAAAGCTATTATAAGCAGACACAATAAGACCAGACATTCCTCTCGAAATCTTTTGAGTCTTACTCACAATGATCGCTACATTCAAGAAACATGGAACAAAGCTATACACAATAGACAAATTAGATACTTCTGATACCACTATACTCTATAAATTTTTGAAGAGTTACTCATAAGTTAGACGAACAATTGTAGGGAGATAATTTTCTCTGATAATTTAGTTGCAATATTTTCATTGAACAAGATCTTTACTGAATAAGCATTTACACAATATTTGAAGAGATGAGGCTAGAAATCACTGGTTAAAATGTAGATATTTAGTACACAGCAAACACCTAACCAATGTATTACCTCAGGCTGCACTTAAATGACTTCCTACATCAGCAGAATGAACCAATGGCATGTTCCTAGTTTCATTCCTCTTTTGTTCCTACTTTTAGTTGTTTGACTAATACCAACTTTTAGATCTCTATATGCCCACCGTTAGCACAACACCTTCTGAATGGTATGGAAAAAAAAAAAAGTTAAGTATTTTTCTCCTAACAAATCTAACATTCTGGACCTCTGGAAATTTATTTTTTAATCATTACATCCTAGAACATATTTGGCAATGAACACTGTACTGCTCATTAAGTACTGTCTTTTGATATTTGGAGTATTTGGCTCAACTTATTTCATTCAAATCAAAGTGTGGGAGGGATGGTGGTGTTGGGATGTCAGTCCATTCTCCTGTATCCCAAGTTTAAAAAGATTTTCCAAAATGCTTTGGACTAATAATTCTAGCTCTTCATATCCCAAAGAAAGTTTACATCGAAGTGGAACACACTGGACTTTCCACTTAACACAATGTATAATAAATGTTTAAAAACATTATTTTACAGCAGCCCCTAGGACTTACTAAATTAAAAACATGCTTATCTGGAATTCAGCGCTTGCAACAGTTACCTTCATAAATTACAACCTCATACTGATAAATGTGTAAACTAGCTTAGTTTACTGACAATACACCCAGCACATCAAGAGGAAATTAACACTAGCTGGACTGAATGAGTTTTTAGTCACGTTTATGTACGCCTATAAATAACAGTACCAGAACAGATTCATGAAGATGCTTTAAAAGAGGTCATCCATTTACTACTGTAAACGACTCGGTGGAAAAATTGTTGAATTATGTCTTTTTCAATAACTATCATTTTTAGCTACTCTTCTTTACCTACCTTCAGATGTTTTCCAGCGTTTCCACAGATCCTCAATGGTGATATGTTTATCTTCTCTGTGCAGGTGACTATGTTTATTAGAGGCATCTTTGTATTGCATATCTTCCCTTAGAAACTGAAGAAAATGGAAAACATCATCTTAAATGCCAAAGTGAAAATTTCTAAACAGAAACTACAAGGAAATCAGGCAGAGGAGAATCTTTACTATCTCTTCCCCACACAAGCAGCACACAATTCATGTAAGTTGACTACATCAAACAGTCAGAAAGCAAGTTAAACACTCTTACAGGATTTGATTTTCACAATGATTAAATCCTAGAAAAACTGAAGGTGCAGTTGGTAGTATAGTAGGTTTAACAACATTATTAGTATGACTTAGATTTACAGTGATTACAAGAATGCACCACACAAGTCATACTGCGTACTTCTCTATTCTGAATGCATTTAACCAACTTCACCTACTTGAAGATAAGACCATGTAAGATTTGAAAATGTGCCAGTCCTTTACGGATGAGTAATACCTGAATCCTGCTATACCAGTTAAATGCAACTGCTTGAGGAATGAGAGAAAGACTAAGTATTACTAAAGTCTTTAGATTAGACAACAAAAATTTGACTTCTATTTCATCAAATTAAAAAACAGAAGTCATCTTAGGGCCAATTTTCTTCCTGCTAATCATTCCTCAGTGGTTACACTCCAAGCACAGAAGCATTACACAAAGCTGTTTCATTCTCAGTAATTAATAGGAAGCCTATGTCAAAATACTACGCTTTGCCTTTTAGTAAACATGATAAAAAGGAAGATCCTGCAATCACATCATATATAGCAGCATTGTATCAGTATTTCACAAATCACTACAAACAGGTTCTCCAAATACATACAAGAAAAAAAGCATGCAACTGTATTTACTTTTATTTCACGCAGGCCTAGAAAAGTTGGAATACTGTTAGCAAACCACCTCCCATTAATAGTGGAAACCTTCCATAGATATCAGTCCCTAAAGGCACAGCATGAGCAGTCTCTGTGGGTGGAGACCTTAGTATTAGTACCAGAAAACTAACATGAGAGGTTAAGTAATCTTCCACAGCAGATTTCTTGCTTTCTTCAGTTCCTGAAGGATAAAGCTGCTCAAACAAAAACAGCTATAGATAGTCATGACAGCTAACTCAAAAACCAGCTGTTTATGTGGCTGGTCATATGTCATCACCACTTCAAGAGGTGAGGAAGAAGGCCAAGCTAATGATGCACTGCAGAAGACCCCACTTCTTAAAATTTAGTCCTGGTAATAATTTATCTGCAGAGCTTCCCACATAGGCCCCATTTCTAACAAATCTCTAGATTTGTTATCTAGATTATGTCATTCAAAAAACTGCAGGAGAGACTGAAAAGTGGTCAATGTTAAACCTTAATATTAACCCTTAATAAAAACGGACAGTGTATGATAGCACAACTATGCAAGAAAAAGCTAACACTTATCAATTTCTCCTTATTAAAAAGTTCATTCTTACTAGGAAGTAAGAGAATTTTAAAATACGGGAAGGGATTCAAGTTTCTCCTCTAACTGCTAGACTTGGGATAAAGTACTAGTTGCCTTCCCTAATCCAGTCATAAAGCCATACATGTCTTCTGGTTCCAAATACAGATTGGATGCACACCCCCTCTCATTCATCTACCACTTCAAAATTTTTTTGATTGTCAGACATTAGCTTTCTAAAGCTTTTTGATTCCTAAAATAGTTCCATTTAGCCCATACAAATTGCACGAGCATTTTTAACTCCTCTTCCTTATGTATATGAGAAAGGCATACAGATATATATACACACACACACATTAAATACATGAGAAATATGAGAAATTTATGAAATACATTAGAACAATTGAAAATAGCAGCCTGTTGGGGCAGCGGCAATTACAGAACTTCTGAAACACCATGGGCCAGCAACTGTAAAAAGGTACAATATGCACAGAAAAGAACTGATTGCTGTAACTATATGCAAATGTAAAAATACCTGCTGCATAACCTCTGTTGCATATTCCATAGTCCAAGTGTGAACTCTGAGTACTTCCCAAACTGGCACAACTACCATGAAGCTGGCAATTTCCACAGCTAACATGCAATGTGCAATCAAAGGCGGATTATCTTATTTGTTCCCACTCCATGTTTATTAAAGGGTAAACTGAAGAAAAGGAACCAAACAATAAGAAAACAAAAAAATCTTCTTATCCACTAATGTCTCTAAGCCTTTCCAGATTAAAGTAGAGTCTCACAGTTGGAACAGCAGGAAAGAACCGATGTTTGCCCACCCCACCTTCTCCCTTCAGACTGCAAGGACCTACTATCAACTACCGTCCCCAACGTGTCTTTGGGGAACTTGTGAAAAATGTACTAAAAAGACAGAGAAAAATACATTATAAGTCCCTCCCTGTAAAGACTATCTCACTTCATATGAGGGTTAAGGTACATGTTAACACACTCTTCAGCTCTCTAGTGACTGGTGATGCACTGCTCYTGGAGACTCCAAATGTCAGGTGTGGACATTTGTTTTAAAAACAAACGTTGTGGGCCAATCAAGTTTCTGAAGAGGAACAGAATGGAATATATGCTGCATGTAAAGGTTTCAGCACACTTTGCCTCTCCTCAGCTAAAACTCATACCTCACATCAGTTTTGTTCGTAAGAAATAAACTTACTTCTTTCTTTACTGCTAGTTGTCAGCAAAGATTGTAAAATACTTTAGGATGAGAATGTTTGAACAGTTACACGTGCTGTCAAGGAAAATCTGAATTGCTGTTAACAATATAACATACAGGGTTAGGAATAAAGAAGAGAAGGAAGATGCTAACTAATAAACAGAAAAGCTTCAATGTGTTACATCTCACCCCAAAGCACTATAAGGTACCATAAGAAGCGTTCTGATTTTAAAAATGGGACAGACACAGGTTACCTTGGCACCCAGATAAGCAATGCAAACAACAGTTTATGGAAAACTTGCAGCATTTCATGTCATTCTGCTATGGAGCCCGCAGAGGGAGCAAGAGTTAACGTATGAATTCACATTCTCAACACACTGCTGGAACACAACCAGCTACGCTAACAAGTTGAGGGGAAAAAATGAAAAGCCTGTTTTCAAATTTCATCACAAATACAGAACACAAATCCAAGTTCAAAACACAAGATTTCCCGGGAGAAGAGGACAACAGTGGAAAAGATCTGGTTTATACTGAAAGACTGTTTAGAGTATTTGACTAAGTCCCTTTTTTAAAAGGGACTGACTGTCAACACACAAACTTGTAAGCAGTTTGCATTTAGTAATCAGTATGCAGTTACTCCTCAGAGGGAGAGATTATGCATTTATGAGAATTTCTTCAACAAAAGAAAAGTGCCTCCCTTCTGTTCAACCCCACCCATATTGCTCCCAGATCCTGTGAGAATAACCACGACGACTTCCTCAACAAGGTTCTCTAACACCGGATGGTCACAACAGTAGTTACAGTGTGCATAGCTAGAAAGAGGCCATCACATTTCAAAAAATGAATGCATTTACTAATGAAGAGATATATGACATCAAACATCTTTCTTTTGTTTAAGAGATCTTTGTTTCAAAACTGGCCTAATATGGAAGTTCTCCTTTAAGAAAAGGAACTGTGCCCTAAATTGAAGAAAGCCATAAAAACAGAACAACTCTGGTAAAAAGAGAGGATTTTTCTGTTCCTTGTCATGGCAGCTAATCTCTCTTCTGTTGCCCTGGTCATTAAGTATACAAAGAAAAGGTTAGAAAAATAACTCTAAATAGGGAGGTTAAAAGAATAAGCTCTAACAAAAAACATCTAAGGATTATCTTAGCCAACATAATTACTCAAGAGGGAGAAGGCCTTTTAAGACTACAAAGTTGAAACCAAGAAAGCAGCAGATAAGTTACCTAAAAACTGTGTGAAACAAAAAAATCATTTGTTGAAGTAGTTACTTCAAAAACAAGTAGAGAGTAAAAAAACACCACACCTAGACTCAAAACTGGAGTTTTGATCCCAAAAGTACCATAACAACTGTGCCTCTACAAAGATTCACATCCCAAAGCCCAAGGTTCAGCAGTATAATAGGTGGAGAGGAACCTTCTCCTCCCTGGAGGGGACACGACTTAGTGGAGCCCTGGAAAAGAGTTATAAGGTCAGGTACACCACAACCTTCCTTCCTCTTCAGAAAGCCTTTAGTACCATAACATTCACCAAAATCCAGTCAACTCATAACCAAAAACTAACCTGAAGCAAGAACAACAAAAAAAAAAATTCCAACCCTTCCAAAAGACGAAAAAAGACACACCAAAATCCAATATCAGTTTGACATGGAGAGAGCACTTACAAACTAAAGCCACATGCAACAATACAAAAAGTTAAAATACGTTAAAATAGGAAGTTGCAAGAGATGCTTGCTCCTTGAGAAGCAAATGAACAATTGCACACTTTTGCAAAAAGTAAAATTAACCACACTCACTAACTGCAGAAGGAAGTACTCATATGCTATGTTTATATTTTGTTCTGAGTGAAGGCTCAAGTTTATGATTTTCAGTTTCACCAACTTAAAATAGACCCTCTAACTGACAGGTTTACTTTAAGAGCAATTAGTAACATCTCCTGGCTAAGTATTACTGTCTTTCTTGAGCATCTATTCCTTAAACAGTGTTATTTCCTTCAGTTTTATTCCTTCAAAAGAAAACCTGCAAAAGTTAAAACTTCGGTTTTCCTATAATCCTACCTTCAGATACAGGCGGTCACTATTAGACAGCCTTTTAGTACATTCCCTCCCGTCAACTGCTACCAGACTCATTGCAGCTATTGCAATGTCACACTTATTGACTAAGTTATGATGGCGAGTGTGCTTTTAAAAGGCAACATACTATGATTCAGGTATGACAGTGTTCACAACTGCCTACTCTATAGAAATGGCTTCTCAAGATGTTACACAGTAAAATAAGAAAATATATTTAAGCATAATAGACACATTACTAGAAAAATGTAGGGCATAGCTGTGAAAATGTCACCAAGTGTATCTTAAGCAATCTACAAATTCTATTGAAAAAAGATTATTGCAGCTCAAAACAAAGATGTAGCTATTCTACTGGAAAGTAAACTTTGCAATCTCTTCAAAGCCAAGTTAGAATTTCCAAGAGGGCATTTCATTGTAGCAGGACTAAATGCCTGCAGTGCTACATAAACAGGTGCAGACAGCTACGTATTAGCTTAAGTACCTCCAAGGAGGTGAGGCATGAGGTAGGTCTGATCCAAATCACATTGGAACAGGTTTCTATGCAACCATACCCATGATAACACATGCTGCCTCTCTATAGGACTTCCTTGCACAGGCACAGCCGTAGACTAACACGGACATGTTTTCAGACAAGACCTGGCTCCTACCTATACTGCTCTGAAAAAAACAGACTGTGTAGACATGCTCAGAGTTGCTTACAAAACTTTAGGAGGCTAAAAGGCACACTGCCTGGGGACAAATACATTAGCAGTTGAATGATAAAATTCAATGCAAATAAGACCTCTACTAACACATCTACGACAAACTAAGGGAATCAAAGTAACCCAATAGCTTTGGGGAAAAAGGTTTGCTACACTGGTTAGGAAGCTCAAAATACTCGTTTGAAAGATAAATGTTTGTAACAGAATGTTCTTGCGCAGTGAGATGTAAAACACACTCAGGAGGCATCCCAGTATTATGCAAAAGAGTTACAGTGTTTTCAGTTTCTGAACCACTGCAGCAGGCATTTCTCTACCACGCAGAATTTTGCCTAACCAGCTGACACTGAAGTATAAACTAGTTTACACAAATATGAACACCAGTTTAAGGACCTTTATTATATAAATTGTAAGGATGAAACCAGAATACTAAGGGAACTTTAAAGGACATTTAACATCTTGCTGAGTGTATATTTGCAGACAACAAAATGAAGCAAGAGCTCAGTCTATAGCAGAACCTCTCCCAGATGAAACTATAACACCTGGGGTAGGCTCCTGAAGTTTAACGAGGTGCCAAGAGGCACTAAACAAAGGGAGATCAAGCTTTTGAACAATGTCATCCATTATTTTTTAACATCTGTTCCATACATTGCTGTACTTTCCCCCCAAAAGAAAGTCTTCTGCTAAATCTTTACTCCCTCCAAGATGTAACAATCAAAAGGAAGAGAAATTCTGGGCATAAATTTGCTTTTGTTCAAGAATACAGAAGGGCTATTCACTTAGAGTCATCCTGAGTTTAATGTTAAATTCTAAAAGTGTTTTTTCACCTCACACTTTATGCTCCTAATATCCAAATTATACATACTTAAAATGGGAGCACCACACTATCTTGGCATCTAGTTCTTCAGGATTTCCTGTTACGGAATTTCTTGCAATTTTGCCTGAAGTATTTAGTCCTCACTACTGTCCAGAACAGATTATTGAAACGAATAGGTCTCTGGTCCAAACTAGAAAATCATGTTTCATTCATTTTTTATATCTCTTAAAGAATTAAAGAACAAAGACATCCACAGACTTCTTTCACCAACTCATCTTTACACAAATTGAATAGTCAGCTCTATTTCAGCAGTAATTCAGAAAATAATTTCACATTGAAAAGTTACATGTTAAATTTTATTTCTCCAGATTCTCTTAAAATAGTAATACTAATCCATAATACTTTAATTTAGCAAGCTTGTAAAATAAATTGTGATGTATAGATGCACGTACCATTTTAATTGCTAAAAGAAAGGAAGCATAAACAACCAAGAATATGACTAGCAAATTAATTACATAATAAAAATAAGTAATAAGAGCATGAACCGGTTCTCCTTTATTATAAAACCTTTAATCACAAATTAGCCCTAAAAGGGAGGGTATACTGAAGCATACATTTCTGAACTCACTCCAGTTCTATAAATTATTTATTTTTAACTGAGTCGTTTACACTTGACCTCTGTATCTTCTCCATTTTTATTTCCTTCTGGATTCTTCCTTTGACTTTTTTTTCTTTTTTAGACACCACCTCTTCATCTTCTCTCAAAAAACACAGCATACCCTCTCAAGACATTATGTTTGTTCCACCTCTCTTGGATTATTTGCATCTTGGATGCAAATATGACCTCAAGCCCTCAAACAATAGCTTCACAGAGCCCATCCATTCAGAAACGGTCACTTCAAAGGAAGATCTTGGGCTGCCAAATATTCTGCCCCTGTCAAACTTACTATAGCCAAAGTGCTATATTACTATTGCTATTCCTGATCAGATCATACTAGCTACTTTTTCTGCTTTAATCGCTGCATAGAAGACAATCATCCTCCCTGTTTTAGGCCGCTAAAGCTAGATTCTTTTTGATTCTTGCCTCCAGACAACATTTTAAGTCAGGCACTTCTGCGCATCACCCCTGAGGTTCCAACTTCTTTGACCATACTGTTAAAAGCCATTCTCTGATTGTTTCATGCTTTCAATACTGCAGTCTCTTCCTCTCCACACAGTGTCTTTTGTCTTTTTTTTTTGGTGGTTTTGTGTGGAGCTTGTTGGGTTGGGTTTTTTTGTTAAGTAATTATGCAAGTGCACTCAAAAAAAAACACAAACAAAATATCAAGATATTAAGTGATCTATCCAAAGATCCCACGCAAAGCTGTAAATTCATGCCATTAGCTTTGTTTGACATTAGACACACAGTAAGATATTAGTATTTCAAAAACATCAACTTAGTCTATTTCTCCAGAGAGATTCCTTGAGGAAATTACTTGATGTAGGATTCTACATACAGAGGTTCTTTGGAAACAGGAAAAACCTATGTAAATAGTGAACATATGATAAGTCTGTCTTACCGCTTGTGCCTCTTCATCATTAAAATGAATCATGTACACGTGGTGCAACAGATGCTTCCTGAGGCAGATAGCCTCCCACAACACATGACTAAAACCTCAATTAGTAATATGTTCTCCCTTTCACTTACCCTTTTACAGCCTCTTTAAACCAGTTTTAACAATTGCAATCGTTTGTGTGTTAATAATAAAGTAATAATAGGAGGAGCTAGATTTGATAGAGAAATTCATATTAACTTGCCCTAACAGTAAGTAGTCTTTTTCCAAATCCTTCCTTTTTCCTCTTCTCTGCTGTACCATACTCTCTGGTTTTCACACTGTGATAGCCTACTTTACAGAAATTAGTAAGTGCACAGTAAAGCATACACTACTTTAAAGTATGACACAAACTTATTATCCAAACCATTTTTTTTTCTTTAAGTTATGCTTCTTGTTTTTAAGTACATAGTTCTACATTGAAAATTCAAGGCAAGTATTAGAAAGTTATGTGAATCCTGAATGCAAAAAAAAAATTCAAACATATGAGTAGCTGTGACAAAAGCTCTTTTTTCCAAGTATTTTGTAATAACTAGAATTAGAAAAGTGTATTCTAATGAATTTAAAAGTTGAAGTTTTTTCATCTTTATAAATCTCTTAAGTTATACTATCTAGTCTAACCTAGGTAACAGACCAAAGAATAAGGAAAAAAAAATCTAACCAGTCCATGCTCAAACTAGAGCCCCTCTATCTTCCTTAGGAGACTTCAACAAATCCCTCATGTGTTTCAATGACTAATAAATCCCATGCTAAAAATTTACATCAAGTTTCCCCACATCAATATCATCAAGGCCAAATACAAGCTTCTTTCCAGTCCACACAAGGTAGATCCAAAAGGCTTCCAGTATCAAGACAATTTTTGAGGAAATAAAAAGTTTCTTATAAAAGTTCAAACTTTCTTATGTCCTTTACAGAATGATTTTATGTGAGACTTCATTTTACAGAGGAAAAACAAAACTACAGTATAAAACAAGGCGTGAGGAACATTAGGAAAAATAATAAACAGTGTACAGATGAAGTGTCTGGAATCACTGTTGGGAGTTCTCATCTGGATTAGCAAATTAAAACAGTTAAAATAAATAGTTCAACATCTTTAGCTCTTGTTACCTTCCCCTCTCAAAATAACTTATTTACAAGAACTTCCTTCCTTGGTGTAAATATACACTTGTAATTTGTAACACTGTTCTAGTGCCGGTAAAACAGCAGAAACTTATTGTATGTTGTCACATTTTTCCTGCCAAATAAAAAGCCGATGAATATCTAATCAACATAATCCATATACTGCTCTTCCAGGAGTTTTGCAAGCAAAAACCATGCAGCATGAAACAGGAAATCCATTACCCTGCTGTTAAGTAAAATCCCTGTATTTCATGCAAGCTTTACTTCTAATAAAGGGGTTTTTTTTAATTATCAGTCCTCATTCTTAATCAAAACAAGAAGCATTACCCACTGTGACAGGGGAAAAAAAAAAGTCTGGTTTTGAAATAGTGTGTATTAGGACATATTTAGTATATATTCAGACCTACTGTAATCAGGTAATTACGTAACCATGTTGTTAAAAAATGAGATCTTTTAAGATTATGGTAAAGATCCAGTAAGAGTGCTACAACAAGAACATACAGATTACTAGTTGAACTTGCAATTAAATTGCATTTCTCATTAGTTTCAGGTTTGTTTCTAATGACTTAGAAGAAAGCACTCTGTGCAAATACATATTCACCACTGATTTGCATGGAAACTATATGTACAAGAAAAAAAGCTCATTTAGGGTTTTTTTATTAAATATTTCTTCAATAATTAAAAATGAGCTAGCAGAAAAAAGGGCTACATTTCAGTCATTTTATGCACAGTGAGTAGTCTGAATATATAGTTTCACTCTTGTTACCCCAGCTACAACAGTACCCCTCGTGAACTGTTCTAATTTCAGTCATTTTAACAGGTTTTAAGAGTAACTTCTGTTGCTTGGATTTATCTCAACATTCCTCTGGAACAGGAAGAAACTTAAGGTCAGATATAAAGATGGTCCACTGGAAACCAGGACAGATCTTTTAAATACTAATAAAAAGTTTCCAATGTATAAATATTTCAGTATTTTCTTTTAACTTTCTTAACTTTCATGTATAACTAATGCAGCACAAGTCAAGAGAATCACACAATGCTGAAGCTCCTCAGAAAGCTCACACTCTATCACTAATGTTTCAGTTTGCAGACCGGATTGTGCCTGTCCCAAACATTAATGACAATAACCAAACACTGCGATAACAGAGCTAGACTATTTCCAGTGCCTGAACTACCTCGCCATGACACTCCCTAAAGTACAGAGCAGATTTTTTCCTCCAAAGTTAAAAAATACATTATTTTATTCTGGATCATTCTCTCCATTGTACTGTATTCCTTCAGAAAACTCGTATCAACCAAGCATCAATCACTGTTGATGCTGTTTGTACATAGGCACACAGAAAAGTAAGTAGCATCACATTAAACTTGACAATGATAATTCACAACTCAACTCATTCGGGGAGAACAATCTTCCCTGAGATGTTACAAAAAAGGGAAGAGAAATCAGGGCTAGATTCTTCTCCCACTCACCTCCAGTGAGAATGGGCTTCAGAACCACATGGCAATACCCTCATTTTTAGGGGACAGGAGATCAGGGGACATCTTCACTCCCCTTCCTTTCTCAAGCCTCTACCCGACAACTGCCAGAAAGCAGAAGCTTGAAGAACAGTGAAACTACGTGGATATTTCCATTCCTACCCAGTAATTTTGAGAATCCCAATGATAAAGTTGAGTAAGTGCAAGGGCAAGTCCTTTATCAGGACCACCAGGAGCCTGCCTACCAAACTCATTCGAGCACAATCACAAAAAACTTCAGGCAGGTCTGAATAACCTTCCTTAGTTCATAGGACTTAATCTACCATTAACCTACAGCAAGAGGTGCTTACTTCTTACCTGTAAAATGTAAGCAAAAACACGTAACAAAGCTTTCCAGACTGTTCTCTGTAACAGGTATTGTTTTGCACCATGAAGTGCCTGGAACAGATCTAAGGTAAACAGGAAAGCCCAGCAATGCCGTAAGCAAGAAAACTTTAGAGCAAAGAAACTGAAATACCAGGTGGCAGATCATGTCAACTCTTAGTTACCTCATTGCAAGCTAAATCAACACCATTTGCCTACCTCTTACGCTAATCACAAAAATAACAGCTTTTATACATAGTCGTATAAAACTTTCCTTTAGGCTAGAACAATGGACAGTAATATTCCATTTCAGACAATTCTAGAAATTAGACTTTCCTTCCACATTTGGCTGTGGGAAGGGACGAATTAAGAAAAACAGCAACGACTACTCAAGTGCTGGAACATGAAGAGCAGCTATATAAAACGGGGAAAAAAAGACAAACCTCATGTATGCACAAGTAAAGGCTTTTTATTCCTACCTCATCACTTTCATCTACTTCAATGCCACCATCTTTGTCATCATCCATTTGCTTATGGATCATGCGGAGAGCTTCTAGGCTGAATCGGTCCTCCTCAGTAAAGCACGGTGGGCTGAGTGAACTGCAGGGATCTAAAGTGGGGGGTGGGGGAGGAGGGAAAAAAAAAACCACNGGGGGGGGGGGAGAAAAAACACACAGAAATATTAGCTACTGTCACTCTAGAATATAAAGCTCCCAAGCAAGAGAAAGGGCTTAAATTTCTGTATGTGTAAATGTACTTCACTGCACATAGCCACCAGGTCATAGATGTCAAATTTAGCTGTAAAATAATAATTCTTACCCAAAAAAAGGGGGGAGGGGGGGAATCAACTCTTTTTATCCAGGAAGAAAGCCCAAAGAATAGGCTGGAATAGTTTGACTCTTGGATTTTTTTTTTTTCCACCCCTGTAACTGCTATCTCCACCTCTTCTTCTATCTATCATCCACCCTTAGTAATATATCACTGCAATAGCAAATAAAGTCACTGCATTTTCCAACCTCCTTTCTGAAAGCCCGAGCTAAACAGAAAGCAGTGGAGGAGGAGAAAAAAAATTGTCATGTCCTATAATCATAGCTTCATAAACAGATAACAAAGGGGTGGTAACCACACTGCAGATCAAATTCAAAGTAGTTGGTACTACTGAATGCAAAATATTCAAGGAGGACTGCAAGAGAAGAAAGCATACCACAAAGAAAATTCGACTGATAACAATACATATCTCATTCCTGTATGCTCTGATCAAAAACAGCAGCCACTGTGGAGCAGGATTGCAGGTCAGAAATAGTACATTTTCATTTGCATTCATTACTGAAGGTTCATGATTTGCGCACATCTGACAGCTCTACTTCCACCATGTCAGATTGTTATATCTCTGTTCTTTACCTTCCACAAGGCACATGCCAAATGCTCCAAAATTCTACAGTGCATGATGATCGTCATTAAAGACTGGTTTTTCGCAGACCTTGGCATTAACTAATAGCTAATAACTATTTCATTAATTCTGATGTACCGAATATGATCAAAGAACAGAAGGTGGAGAAGAATACAGAAATCATTTTTTGAAAGTTCAGCTTTAATAACATAGCAAATTCCCACTGTAATAGCCATTATAAAAAGGCACTGACTAGTCCCATGAACTGGTACACTCCACTTTAATCATATCAATGCAAATACAAATTGAGGCAGCATATGAGTAATTTTTGTTTCTTCTAGTCTATCAAAGGATTAAGCTTTCATGTTACTAGAGAATTTATTAAAGACTCATTTATATAACTAATGAAAAGAAAGCACGTATAGAAACGGATAGGATCAAATGTTTGCACAGAAAAATAAATTATTGTGTTAGTATTTCCATACCAATTGAGTGGGCTTGATTCTGCTTTTCTGTCTTTATTATAAATTTTAAAATAATCAAAAATAATGGATGCTGATAAGACTCAGCTTGCATAAGGCTACAAAGCAGAAGTACAAAGGTAGCAACCATGGCATAGCTAGAATCTCAGATGCATATTAACAGCACTGATCCCTACAGCTACACTTTATACACCAGTTTTATTATACAGAAGTTAACAGTTACCTGTCATCTGTGCCCATGTATCAATTAAAAAAGAAAACAAAAAACCAACAAAACAAACAAAAAAAACACCCCACAAAAAAAAAAAAATCAAACACCTCACTGACACTGCCCCAGAACAAAGAAAGATGCTGTTTTTAGAACTACTTCATATAAATCAGAAAGACAAATTACTCAACATTAAACCAGGCCAACCACAAACAGTTTTCAGCTTTGGAATGCAATGAATATTTCTTGAAAAAAAGTGAAACAGAGTAATTTTTTTTACATTTTAAAAAAAATCTATTTTATTTGTCTACCTTTGTTTAATTAGAAAAGGTTTAATTTGCACAATATACAGCCTTTACATTTTTGCCTTGCAATGAAAAAATTACTATCATTGGGGGGTTTAAGGACTTATCCCTGTAACACAGAGTGCTTGGTGTAGAAAGGCTTCCCTTGCAACAGTAATCAATCACCTCAAATTTCTGCTAATAATTAAAATTCCAATAGCCATGAAGAAAGAATATGACAATACTTAAATAAAATCATATATCAGAAGAACCATCTTTGTATTGCAAGATTAGATTTATACTATGTTTTAAGTTAGAAGAAAGCATAATTGTCAGAACAGATAAACAGGTCCCTCAAACACACCCAACTTGTTTAATTTGTAATTAGTTCTATTCTTACGTAGAAGAAAATGTCAGATAAATAGCGTTCAGTTTGCAAGCACCCACACAAACGCTTTTCCATTTTGTTCAGCTGAAAGCCCAGCTTTTCAAATCAAAAAGGTTTTCTCAGAGTACATTTTCTCAACACTGAGGTTGATCAGTTTCTTAATCAGAGTACTTATTTACCTTAAATATGCCTTTTTTGGTTATTTAAGCACGAAGGCACTTTAAAGAGCTATGGCTCTTCTTGAGAGAAGTAAACAGGCTGCTTGTGCTTCAAATGTCCCATGCGCTGGCTCCAGGAACGCTTGATCTCTCTCTTAAGAAAGAACAATAGGGTTCCAATTGCTCTTTTTGGGACCGAGAAACATGGAGTAGGACCACATCGACTGTAATAAAAATTAACCCACTCTAAACAGAATTCAGATTTACCTTCAAGCTTATTTACATATGGTAAAATTAAACATTCCCTGACTGACAACACGTGTCATCCCCCTCTTCAGAGAACAATCTCAACACAAAAACAATTACAAAGCCACAACCTAAAGAATAAATGAAAAGCATTTCACAAGCATACCTACAAAGCCCTACCAAATCCAAAAAACAGCTGATGGAAATTTAATCATCTGCAGCTCTGCAGAAGATTCTAAAACTCAGTATTTTGCCTCACTTGCACAGCAGAAACAATTCAAATTAATACTAGATGAAGTATGGTTAGAAACTTCTCAAACATCCAGTTAATTAAGATAAAAGCCAAGAGGAAAAGTCTCAAGATACAGCAAGCACCATAAATATAGGCCTGAGGCCCCGCAACAAATTATAAGACTAGTTGATAATCTATTTTTCACTTTGAATCCACGCTATTGAAGGTGTTCTGGGATTCCAAACCTTCTGTTGTACTTTAAGGACAAACCTGATTTCATGTCTGGACCAATTTCTCTGTCCTAGTCTGGTGTGTTGTCATAAATACACTTAGTCCAAAATCATCATCACAGGAAAGAGAACAGAGATGATCCCAACAAGTTCACTCAGCGAGTGAACCTGATAGCTTAGAATTTGGCCATTCCTTTGGTCAAAAAGCACAGAAGAATTAGCAAAGCAAACAAGAGAGATACACTTTAGATGAGGTAGACAAGAGGCATACAAGCACACCATATGTCACTCTAGGCAGGAGTTACTTAACAGCCCAGTTTTTAATGTTGCTCAGAAGTGAGGAAGTTTCAGAACTTCTGGTCATGAAAAGGGGGGATTTTATTATTAAAATAAATTAAATGTCAAATTTATGGCTCAACAAACTCGGCAGAGGCTTTTGAACCAAACCTTCCTCCTGCCTTGAGTAGCTCAGTAACTGCCTCCTAGCTCTGAGGCAAGAGGAGAAAGTAGTCTTCACCAGCCCAGGGAGCTGCACAAAGCCATGGGTACAGACCGGTCGTACAGGAGACAGTTTGATAATGAACCGAGTACAGAGTTATCCAGCCTGGTATACAGGAAACTTTGTATTTACAGATAAGGGAAAAGTAACACTTGACACTTTTATTTTTCCTTCCTTTTCTTTTTTTTTTTCCCTTCCCCTCTTCTCTCTTTTTTAATGAGGCTAAAATAAGGCAAGACTACAAGAAAAACTTCAGTTCAAAATTCTCCTAAACTTTATAATCACGGCTTTTTCATCCCATTTCCTGAAGGCAACAGGAGTTAAACTTACAAAGTGACACTGTCAACACAAGCCAGTAAGGAAAATTAATTACATCCATATCTTCAAGCATTCATGTCCGCAAAGCCCTTGAAATTTATTTTAGGAATACACCATTAGAAATGGTTCCAAAGCAAAAGTGCGTATGCACCTCACAGTCTTTCATCTATCCTGCATTTACTTTTCCCTAAACTGTTGTGAGCGTAACAGACTTCAGAATGAAAAGGACTGACAGACCAACAAATAGCTAATAATCCTGCAGTTATCTCACACACACACCCTTTTGCATATGGACACTGGAGCATAAAAGCTGTGACTCTGCCAAAGCCTGTGACAGAGGGACCCTAGCCAGGTGTTTGCAGTTCCAATCTGGCCTCCAAAGCACCTGAGTCCTTAAATCCTTTCRATGCCTCAGCCTTTTTAAGAATACAGGGACACACAAAACCTTTATGATTTTCAGAAGTACCTGGAACCAGATACACACCTCCAAATTTAAAATTTAAATGCCTTTAAATTTCCCCATTAGTTCACTCAGAGCAACTTAGCGGTTGGGAGTTATTTGGAGAGACTGGCTACTACACATTTTTGTTCTGTGAGGATGTTCAGTGTTCACCGAGAAGGAAGAGCACTTTTTTATGCCAACATATGGCAGTCCTATGCAAGCCCGCAGTGTTTCCATGACTGCCTTTTTCTGATGAATTCAGGAGCGTACCATGTTCTGCTAGTTTTATAATTCCTCGTTCCTAAGAAGCCATCTGAGATAAGGGGAAGCCTCACAGAAAAGGCAAACACTATACACAAGTGTCAGCTTCTTAAGTACATACTCTCAGCTTAAAATAACTATGTGTCAGCAAGCCATGATGACAGAAGTAGGATTTCTTTGCATTTTCCAGAGCCAAAGCAGGTGGCCACAATATCCCCAACCCCCTTCATCTAACTAGGATTTCTATTTCCTTACACTACTTTTGTGCTTTAGTTTTACACTGTACTTTAATACATTACAGTTTCTTCATCGATTCAATATGATTCTTTTCAAGGCAAAAAAAACTGTAAGAGAACAATGATTTTTAAAGACCTGAGTACAAATCTGAGAGTCAGGTACAGTAGGGATTATTGAAATTACTGAAAAGCAAGTGTGTTCAAGAATTTCACCAGATGTTCAAAACAGCTATTCACAGGAAAGGCAACAAACATGTTGCTTTTATCTTAAATCCTTACATAAGGTGTCGTTAAAATCTTCAAATGCTTGAACAGACAGCCTCAGAGTGAGCTTCATTTAATCTTTCAATTAAAAGCTCCCAAAGCAAATCACTCCTACTCTTAATAATTAAACTCCTCCATATGGCAAGTAGGCTGAGCAGGATATAACAGTTAACTTGACAATGTCATTTGTGACATTTATTTAAATGATTAGAGTGAAAAATAAAGTTCATCATTGCAGCACATCTTTCCACTAAAAACATTTAAAAAAACCAGACAAAATTTTGACAAAAAGGGCAGAATACATGTATCTTCTAATCACAACACTGATGTTACTTAAATGAGCWTCCTGAAGAGGAAAATGCAATAATACTAATGACAGCAGGGAAAGGGGAAGGGGTGCAACAGGAAAGGAGATTCAGGACATTGTTGACTCCAAAGAATTTTCAAAAGTACAGTTTCACGTTAGGCTTTTCCACTAGTCCGTATTAGAAATTCAGGTAATTTCTGAAAATGTGTTTTAACTCGTGCAATAACAGCACATGAGACTCAGAGATGAAACTCCGGACTGTGAAGTCTGGTATCTGAAGCACTTGTTTCTGAATACATGTGTAATGCTTAGTGACTGGCAACACCTCCGTAAAAAAAACAACAACAACAAAAAAAAACCACAAAAAACAAAAAACAAAAAAACAAACAAAAAAAAAAAAAAAAAAAAAAAAAAAAAAAAAAAAAAAAAAAAAAAAAATACGACTTCAACACGTATACAAGTGATCTTTG